>WYDI02022318.1:8643-28033 GCA_009867235.2 Psittacus erithacus
GAAGAAGAAGAAAAGAAGAAGAAGAAGAAGAAGAAGAAGAAGAAGAAGAAGAAGAAGAAGAAGAAGAAGAAGAAGAAAAGAAGAAGAAGAAGAAAAGAAGAAGAAGAAGAGGAAGAAGAAGAAGAAGAAGGAGAAGGAGAAAGATATAGAGCATCTTGTATGCAAGGCAAATAAATAATGGGTCCAAATCTTCACTTACTGTTTTTTGAAGAACTACAGAACAATTCAGGGGCATCATCTTTGTATAATCTATGTTCATAGTTTATCAGCTGCATCACACAGTCAGTGGTGTCAGATGACACTGTGTAGTTGTACACTTGTTATTCTCATTCCCCTTTAAAGAGGGTACTCACAAACTGGTCCTAAACCAATATAATTCTGTAGGGAGATTGCAGAAACTGGTTACACTCATATAGTAGGATATAGAGTTGAAGTTATGTTTTTTAACAAGACCTTTCGTATAATTTAAGGGCAGTGAAATTTAAATCCTAAAAACAAAGATTAAGTTTTTTCATCTAGTTTTGTTTTGGTTTGTTGGGGTTTTTTTGGGGGATGGGGGGAGGGTTTGGCTATTCTCAAAGGACAGGAACATGCTGTATGCAGCACAAGAATTTTTCTTTTGGGAGTATTTAATCATAAATATGTATGTTACTTTATGCAGAACATTGCTTTGGCATTTAACCAGTCATAATGGCACAATGACTAGCCAATGTTCATTATGACCTGCCTTCTGCAGAGAACTGAAATTCACTAGTGGTATTTTGCATTGCATGAATTTGCCTGCAGGTACTGCGGCATCAGCTCCAGGCCAAATTATAAGCATTGTTGGAGTTGTGCTTTTCTGTAGTGTTGCAGTGCTCTTTTGTTTGTAAAACACAGGAAGAAAATCTCCTTCAGCTTCCTATGATGCCAGATCACTTCATATCAAAATAGATTAATGCTAGCCAGAGTAGTTCATGTTTATATTATAGTTTTCTCTGAGGCAGTATCTTTCCTTTAATTACAACATAAAGACATCCCCACAATCGGAGACCAGGGTTAGAGTACAATGTCCATCCCTGTTAAGCCATCTGAGAGATGACTAATGTGAGTGAAAAACAAGGCACAGTACTCTCGGATACAATCTTAACAGAAATTTTTTTTTTTTTAATTATTATTCTCATCTTTCAGGCAGTTGTTCTTTGAGTGTTTTGTAATGAGAAGATCCAAAGAACTAAAACGTCTGCCAAGCACAGAAATTGACTCACATGCCTGTTTTATCCTGGTATCTTTCCACAGTGTTCAATGGAATTCTTGTTACATGAACGTATGTCACGAGGGTCACGTATGAGAGAAGGAATAAGGTTAACCATATATTTCTAGTTACCATAATAACTAAATTGACTGTTGTTTCCTGACTTAACACAGAATCGAAGTAAACATTAACTTATACAGTCAAATAGTTTATCTATTGCTTATGTTCATTTTTCAGCAAGCTGGAAACGAAATAAAACAATTCAACTTCTAGGAACTGCCATGATTTAAATGCCCTGGAATCTCAGCTCACATTTCCTATTTTCTTGGTAACCATTGTTATAAAAGAAACAATCCATGCTAGAATGTATTGCTGTAATTTATATTAGGCAAGAATTTGTGATCCTTGAAATTTCCTGCTGTCTGATTTATAATACTCTTTTCCCTGTATCATCCTTAATTCTATGTAATGGACATTTGAAGGGTTTCCTGTTATGGCTACTGCCATATTGAACTAAGGTTATTTATCTGGTTAGAATATTTACTCTTATTGTAGTGAATTTTTTATATGCTAAGAGTCCGAATACAATGTAATTGCTTATTTGCTTGCCTGTTTTTTGAACAAGTCTTTCAGACACTATTGAGCTTTAATAATCAATAGAATTTCAGGTGTCCAACAACCATTTAGCGATTTGTGAATAGTGAGTGTTGGTGTATATATCCCAGATGCATAGCAGCCAGGATGTTTATCTAATTCTTTATTTGATTCCAAAGACAGCTGTTGAAAACCTTTCATACACACAATCATCTTCTTTCATTTGAGCACATCAGTAACTATCCAAATATCTCTATTTGAGTGGTTTTAATAACTGAACTTTTTATTTTCCATATGTACTTTTTTCCTGCTTGCTCCAGGTAGAAACTGGATAGTTTTTGAAGTGTAGGTCTCCTTGCTGTAGACTTCTGTTAAATTTAAGGTGCTTTTTTATCTTTTGCTATTTAGAATCCTCTTCATTCTTCATGCACAATATGTATGATGTGACTTGACGATAAACTGCTTTAATAAATCCCATTATTCTGAAGAACAATAAAAATAACAAGTTGGTGACACTGAAATAGTGATAAATAGCACTTTTATTTTTTAATGCTCTTAGAATCTCATTCTTGCACTTCTGAATCAGCTCTAGTTTCCAATGCTAGCAGACTAGGATGGCACTACCTATGTTGGTTTTGTCAAAGAAAATTATATTATTGAACATCACAATCTGCTAATTCCAAATCTTATTTAGGCAATTAGTGCAATCCTTATTATCTCTGAAGGTGCATCTGAAAAAATAAATGAAAAGTGCATGTAAAACACACCCATGGCTCCTGAAACAAAGAGGACCCTATTCAGGGAGATGTTATTTGAAGATAAGAACAACAGTCTGGCATCATGCCTCTCCCCCCAGTGCCATGAAACCAGTTTTCTGTGACAGCTTTGATGGTTGTGGGTCCCTGAGTTCCTGGAGGTTGGTGGACAGTATTTTTTTTTTCTTATATGTAGACAGAAAACTCCAAAGACAACATAAGAACTAAATACATTTGAAACGGTCTTCACAGTGATTGCAGTCATTGTTATTAAAGTTGTGAACCCACAGTAAGCCTGATTTTGCCCATCTATACCTTTGTAGGTTTTACAAAACAAAGCATAAACCAGTGAAATCAGTAAGTTCAGCTTAGGGCCAAGACAAACATTTTAACCCAAGGTTCAAAAGTTGAACTTCCTCTCACATTACAAGAGAAAGAAAAACTGAAAAAAAAAGTGAATAATCAAGACACAAAGAACAATCCACCAATCCCTAGTTCCATCTGTAACAAATATGGAACAAAATACTGAATGTAATTACTTAACATTAATATTTTTCAACTAGACTCTAAATGAACATGAAGTAAGGGAATCAGAAGAAGAGAAAGAAGTCAGAAAAAGAATACTATGAAATCGCTCTTTTCACCCTGAACAAATTAATGATGACTGACAGCAGGTGTTCTACTACATATTGTGTTTTCACAAGCCTGGGCTGTAGATGGAAATGTAAAGAATGAAAACATCCTTCTCCTGATGTCCATAAAAGCACGGCCATCAGCTTCATCTGAGTCCTTTGCACTCTGCATTGGACAACCTGGTTTAGTGCCTTAGCACAAGCTGGAGGGCCCCTCTTTGCATTCTGTCTTGTCCAATACTGTACCTTCCAGCAAAGATCCTCCTACTACTCCTGGTCTCAGATTAATCAGAGACCCTGTCCCATAGGCTTATCAAAGGCCCAAGGGCACTTATAGGCTTTAATAGCCCTGGCTGGGTGTCTCACCTCCACTCTTCCTCCCCTCCCTATCCACAGTCCCATTTCTGCTCAGCCTGGGACCATCAGTCCCTGTATGAGCTATGCTGTAGTTGTGCCTGTCTCCAGGTCCATCACAGCCATACCTGGCCACACACTCTGCTGGGCTGTACCCTAACCCATGGACTTATTTCCCAGCTTGGCCTCAGACCTGCCACCTCAATGCAGGGATCTGTCTGGTGGTCACTGAACTGGGTAGAACCCTGGCTGCTGCCACCAGACCTGATACTGCTTTGCCAACTTATATTTTGTGGACTTGCCTCACTACCAAGTATTCTCAGTTGACCCCCACTGCCACCCCTGAGCCTGCCCTATTCCTCTCACTTGGGAAGGATGGGACATAGTGTAGCTCATGAGGCCTGCCCAGCTGCCTGGTGTTATCCACCTGATGAACCAACCACCTGTAACTCATGGTGGTGAACCTGTCCCACATTTTCATATGCATTCCTCAGCCCCAGAAATTCACAGAAGGGCCCCCTGCAGCCCAGTCCACTGCTTTCAGGTGAGGTCACCAAGCAACAGGAGGCTGAAGAACTGGCTGATGTTGCTTCCAGAGGTGGCCAGCCCACATAGGTACAAGAATCCCAAGTAAGTAGCTGCCCTTCAGACCTAAGGCAATCACAAAGAAAGAAAGAAAGAAGATAGATAAATTAAAACTGGGTGTGCGGACATGAAGGGTAAGACAGAAGGAAGCTGTTCTAAGACTTTTTACTATTCCAGTCAATAATAACTCAGATCTAGGACTTTTCTGTGGGTTTTGTCTTGTAGTACTGCAACAGTGTAATAGCAATTCACCTCCCATTACTGCACCTGCTTGTACAGTTTAAATTAAAACCAGAAACACTGCAAATCCCACTTGACAATGCCTTTCAGTGTTCAAGACTCTGAATTAAAGGCCTTCATTGTTTAGGAGGATTATATCACTGCCTTCCCTGGCTTCAAAGAAATATGAATCTTCACTCACTTTTCTATTGATCCCTGTTGATCAGATTAACTTTGTTTTGGATTCCTACTGAAACAAAAGACAAATAGAAATGTTTTGAACACTTACATGTAGTTTTGTTTGGTTCACAATTCTATTACCTGTTACAAAGATGATTATTCATTAGGCAAAGGAAGAATAAAGGAATTACTGTAAATTATGTTCACTAAATATCAACACTTTAATTACAAAATTATGAAATATTACAGAATGGCAAGTAATTACAGTTAATTCCACAATTAAGAATATCTCTTTTATTTAGCAGTACTTGTTATTTCATAAACAATAAGTAGGATTAAGAAAGGTCAGAGAACACTTCCATTTCAACACTGCAAAACCCATTTAAAGCTATTCCTGCTTCCCCCCCCCCATGTACTTTACTTTCAGCATCCTTGGTTTTTGTTATTTTGTAACAAATGACAAAGGATCTTAATCTTGGAATGGGCCAAGAAGCTCTTCTGGGACAGCACAAGCCAAGAAAGCTGAATCATAGTAGCCTGGCCAGACAAAAGCTCTTCAGCTAGGAAATACCCTTACTTGTATACTCAGAGAAAATATCCTCAGAAATATAATACATTATAACAGATAATAACTGGTGGCTCTGCTTTCTCACACTGGTATCCTGCACATTTATATGCAAGTCTACTTCTTGTATTTCCCCCAGATCAGGCCACTGAAGCACCAGCCAGGCTGGAAAGCCAGTTAACTACTTGGATGATTATTCCTCAGGTCTCTCGCCTTTCTCCCTCCTCTCCACTCTTCCCTGGACACAGAAATGGCTTTCTGAAAGACAGCAAAGTACTTGCCAGATCTCTGTAGCTTACTCATATGGCTTGTTTGCTATATCAGACAGCATCTTATTAGCTATCATGGCCATGTATAAGCTGTACTATACATCCATAAGAGACAGAAGCATTGGTGCTATTACACAGTGCACTCTGATGAGAGTTTAAAGCTGTGAAATAGATGTACCTGTAGTCAATCTGTAGACAAATTACAGCCTACATTTTAGCCACATATTTTATAGACTGCCACAGATGGCCCTGTAACATGGGAAAGGATCTTAACTCCTCTCTTACATTGCTATGAGTTCAACTACTACAAAATCATAAAATAGTTTTGGTTGGAAAGGATCTTTGGAGGCCATCTAGTTCCACACTCCTCTCAAAGCAAGTTGAACTATGTCAGAATCCTCTGGGCCTTTTCCAGTTCATTTTTTATTATCTTCAAGGACAGTGAGTCTATAGTCTGTCTGGACACTTCTGACTTACCTTTTTTTTGTGGCCTCCCCCCCTTCTCCTCTTTTTTTATGTATCTAATCATAATTTCCCATATAGCAGCCTGTGTCTTCTGCTTCTTATCCTGCCACTCTAAGAAGAGTGTTTCCATCTTGATTACATACTTTACCAAAAAGTATGTGAAGGTAGCAATGAGATCCACCATTAGGCTGTTTTTCTTGGCTTAACAAGCACAATTCTCTCAGTATCCTCATCATGTGCTCTAGGCTTTTGATCATCTTGGCAGCCCTCCACTACACAGACTGCAGCATGTCAATACCTATTTTGCACTGGGAAGCTCAAAAATGGACAGAGCCCTTCATATGGAGTCTCACAGATGCTAAATAGAGAAGAACCATAGAATCATACAATCATTCAGGTTGGAAAAGACCCTTAAGATCGTCTAGTCCAACCATTACCACCAAGACCACCACTAAACCACATCCCTAAGCACCACATCTACACATCTCTTAAATACCTCCAGGTATGGTGACACAACTACTTCCTTGGGCAGCCTGTTCCTCAGTGCTTGACAGTCCTTTCAGTGAATAACTTTTTCTAAACCTTCCCTCACTCAACTTGAGGTCATTTCCTCTTGTCCCATCACTTGTTCCTTGGGAAAAGAGCCTAACACCCACATTATTAATAATCACTTCCTTCCTACAGGCCACATTCTTATTATCACTGGCCAGTATGCAGCTGCTGGTCTTCACAGAAAATCCTGCTCACTGCTGGATCCTGTTCCCTCTGTTATCTACTGGGGCCCTCAGGTGCTTTTCAACCAGTTGATGCAAAGCCTGAGTGAAAAGAGGATATCCTCCAAGACCAGGGCCAGGACTCTACTTTCACCTGTACTGAACCTCATGAGATTCCTGCTGAACTCCAGGTTTCTCCAACATATCAACATCCTTCTGAATAACAGCCTGCCCTCCAGTCAAAGAGCCTGTTCCACCCAATGTGCAAACCTGCTAAGAGTACACTCTGTCCTAGCTCCGAAGTAAATAAGAAACAGCAAGGGTTCCCACATGAATTGCTGAAAGACCCCACTAGTAACTGTCCCCCAGCAGGACGTTGTTCGCTTCTCAGGGTCAGGTCCTGAACTGGACAGTGGCCCCCTGAAATGTCTTCATCTACCTCTCCATCTACCTCTGCATCCCTGCTTGTCCCATGGATGTGTCCAGCTGGCTAAAGTCAGCCTTTAGGAGGTATTAAATGCTTTTTTATTTTCCTTCTTTCATTTATTCCTTCATTTCTACTTTTGTCAAGTAAAGCTAAACAGTAGTGATAATATAACCAAGTGTTCAATTTGTGTGTTAATTAATTCCCTTACTATTAGGGCAACAGTACAAGTACTGCATGCACAGAAGCATGAAGTCCAGTTAAACACACATGCACCAATACCCTTTTCTAACACTGTGAACAGTCAGATAACAAACTATAAAGCTACTTGGTATCAGCTCCAACTGAAGATCAGTTTGCATTGACAGGCCACCATTTTTCCCCAAAACATGTTCATATTAATAAGCAACTGTTAGGGACATGAAAGTAAACAAAACCAGAAATGTTTTTCACTCTTGTACATGTACATGCTCTTTCAAGTGTAAGTTTTAGCGGCGTGAAAAGGGTAGCATTTATTCACAAAACTGTAGTTACATGAGAGGTAACCTGAGTCTCTAATTGCTTGAAATTATAATTTTTAGCAGAATAGGCACATCAGTGAAAAACAGATGGTTTCTTTCTATTGCTGCTTAGGCTTTGGGATCTCGGATGGAGTAGGCATTGTATAAGCATGCAGAAAGACAATCCCATCTCTGAAATCTTTATTAACTACCAAGTGCAGTTAAACACAAAGAACATAGGAATGCTGCTTTTAATAAAAACAACTTTAAGATCAAGATTGGTTTTAATGTAGGGTCAATCACAGAGCTAACAAGACTGAGCCAGGGGAAATGGACAGTAGGAACATTACAGTGGAACTGAGATGCCAAAGGTTCTTGACCACACTCTTCTTTCCATCGAATGCTCCAGTTTCTGATAGGGAAGTCCTTCTTATACCTGTAGAGCTTATCATAGTTTAAGAGGGTGCATAAACTTGTGGCAATGTAAGAAATCCACACCAAGCCTGTGTGTAGGTGGAAATTTTTTAAAGTAACACAGAAGTTTGTTCAGCTATGCAGTAGCACTGAATTATGGGGAAACTTCCCAGCAGGTCCCAGGATGGACTCATGAAGTGGGGATTAGTCAGAGCACCAATCAATATCTAAAGAGATTATTTTATTTGAACTAAATGAACTGATATTCATCACTATATGAAACAGCAAATAGTTTAGACCCAGTAAATAATGTGAAGTAGAAGGAAATTGCAAAGAGCAGGCTTTGTAAGGATTGCAAAATTATTGTGAATTACGCTGCCAGTATCTACTACATCAAAGTAACTGCATCAAGACTGCTTCTGCAAGGCATTAGCATTATTAAGGTTAGTATAGAAATGTTTATGGCAGCAGTGTTCTGAGTTAGTGCAATTACAGCCGTGATGTCAGCACAGTATGAACTACTGCAAATGCTTGCACTTGTTGGCCTGAGACAAGGCAAGCGAGAGAAAAAAAGATACCTGTGAACTACTGAATGATCATGTTGTTGTCTAACTCTCTGACCCTCATGGAAAAGCTGGGGAAAGAAATAGAAGATGAAACTGAAAAGCAATTATTTCCCTCTCCATTATCAGTCTAGTTCTGCAGGATATAGCCTTTAATTTTCCTTGCCTTCAAAGCATCAGCTCAGCTTAGGTTTGTTTTGTATCTGTCTTTGAGTATCCCATGCCATTCAAAAAGCATCCAGGTGTTAAATATTTGAGCTTATAGACATAGGTAAACACAATAAAAAGCTTCAATTCAGGCTCCACTATCTATACTTATTGATAGTCACTTTCACTTGAGGGTGCAGAATATATTTGGTACACAGTTCCTTGCATGTTTTCTCTTTGTGTGTAGTGATTAACCCCAAAAAGCTTCCAGCTGCTAAACTGAGGGTCTTAATTTGGGCCTGTTGTGTTTATAAATGCTCATAATTCCTTAGTGTTCTTAATAATGTCTGTAAGTCTCTGAACATTATGACTTAGACTTCTAAAATTTATCTTGTCTATGAGCAATGCAAAACATATGAGGAAACAATAGAATACACATGAGGAAAAAAAGAAAAGTATAGCTATCCATAGTGTATAAAATGTCCTGTGAATTGAAGCAGTCTATGTTAAGTCTTCATGCAGTTATGCATGAAGAATTAACAGTGGATGTGATGTTATCAATACTGAGTGTTTGCAACCTCAGCAAAATCCTAAAAATTGCCATCTTTGTCAGTGAAGTGCCATGCCTAAGTAAAACGAAACATACTGAGATGGGGAACAGCAGTTTGAGAAGGAGGGAAGAACTGCAATGAATCAATAAACTCAGTGCTACTTTGTGAAGTACAGTGACACAGCCCATAAGTGCACACCAAGTTCTACTCATTGCTACAGTCATTTAACTACCTCAAAGACCTAGGTCCTAAAAAAAATGTAAGCAGTCTAGTTTCCTGTTTCTTACAGTATCTGAACCAATAATTCAGTGGAGGACATGATTAACTGTTAAGAGATGTTAAGAAAAGCTACATTATTAGTCCACCAGACAATATTTGTTCTAAGCACCACCTATGAAGGATTTTCTCAGGATTTGTGTTTCAGTAGAAATGTTTTCATTCAAATAATTATTATTATTTAAAATCTAATTTATTTCTGGTTTCACTGTTACCTTGATGCAATGCTTTCAATGAACTAGTGCTGTTTGATATGGGCCAAGCTCAGACGGTGTTGCCATTCAAATATACTCTTGTGTTATTAGAAAGAACAAATACAAGAGAGAGATGAGCCTCATGGACTTTCGCATATTGACGTAGAGGAAAGAAGCAGAAGGGGAAGCTAATTACAATTCAGTAAGCCTAAAGTAAAGTAAAAAAATGTATGTAAGTGATAAATGCATAAAAGCATATAGTCTGGCTTGAGTGCATATCTGTTCATAGGCAAAAAATCTTGTCCAGGTCCATATTACGCATTAAAACCAAAGCAACAGTTTACACCTGTGCTTAAAATGTGATCCAAACAATTTTATTAAAAAGTTGTATTGGATAAAACAAAAAGTCATCATTAAAATGCAGCACACATCAGTGGATACTTGACAATTACATTAGCAAAAACAGTGACTATATAAGAAAAAAAGAAAGCCAAGAAAGAAAATGCATCTACTGCTACTAATGCTGAAGTGTTAGAAGAAAGCTGTAGAAGGAATAAAATGATATTGTAAATTATACTGTTTATAGAATATTAAAAAGAATCTGAGGAGCTTTTGTGAGGAATTTTAATTTAACAACTTCCAGTTTAGTATTTATTCACTAGTTTGTCCTACCATAACTACATGATTGAAATTAAACAGCTGTACTTTATCAGTAATAATACAGTGGAAATGCATACATCTTCCAAAGGAGATAAGAATAAAAACACATAGACAAATATGGACTGTTAATATATGTATTTAGTTACCAGAATTAATGGGAGTATACTACGTTACGTAAATATGCTGTGACAACTGCTCTCATAACTTTAAGAAAAGCAAGGGCCCTCAAGAATTAAAAAGCCAGTCCTACAGATCTATAACTCCCACAATATCCTAAAGCCATTGCAAACATTTCAATGGATTTGCCAGTGGATTCTAATAATCCTGTGTGAAAATGACGCATAGTAGAGGAGACCAACTTATTTATGTGCCTCTGAACAGTGAGATGTTGTGACAAGTTTGCTGTAGGTTCTGAAAATAACTGCAGTCTCAGCTTTGAATGTCTTAAACATTTTTAATATAATTGTGAGGTCTGAGATTTTCTGAAGTCAATAGGCCATTCTCGTTCTAACACGTCCGGGGCTACTCTTAGGTTCTGGATCTGGCATATTTACCTGGAAGTGCAAGAGAGACATCAGACCCGAACATTTCCAGCACCAAGAAATAGGAATTGAGGAGAGGGTAAACTGCCACAGTGCCAGCAGCTTGTGCAACCTGTGCATAAAGCTGCTTCTCTTCAGCAGACCTCCAAAAATCATGGGGATAAGGGAGAAATAAAAAAACATCTAAATGAGGATCCCCGCCCTGAAATGAAGGGGTCAGAATAGCTAAGACCTAGGGTTGTTTCCGCCGCCCTTTTCCCCGCCTGACCTCCTGCGCAACCCCAAACCCCGCGCCTCGACTTTCTCTTCCAGAAGGCTTTCTCCGCTCCTCCCCACGACCCGAGCCCCGCTGCGCTGGCGCGTACCTGAGCTCTGCGCAAGCTGTCCGGCAGCTGGCTGAGGACTTGAGCAGGCACGTCTGCAGCAAAGTAACCAGCTGTAGTGGAAACTGCAGCGAGCCCAGCTTAATTCCAAACCCCGACGTCGGAAGGGTTGCAGGGGCTGGCGGCTGCGCGGAGCCCGGCACCGGGAGTCCCGGGGGCTGCGAGACCCTCACCTCCGCTGGGAGTCATCTCCCTTCTGGCCGCGGGGGCTGAAGGGGGGTGAATTCCCTGCCGAGCAGGCAGGTTCAGTGTTTGGACGCGTGGGTACTTCTTCAGCTTTGTGTGTCCGGCACGTCTGCTCACCCAGGGGCTAACTAGTGGTTAGCAGGTCTGCCCGAGTGAGAGCTTCAGTGCCACCTATTAAGGTCCCCCAAACACGGCTTTGCACGAACTGATGCCTCAATATCCCTCAAACTCAGTTTTAATCTTGTTTCTTCTTTTACTCTCCCTGCCTACTGCTTAAGTATACACACTGTCTCCTTTCCCCCTTGCTGGTGCTTCGCAGGCAGAAATGTTTGGTAAGTTCTTACCTACCAAACGAAAGTAAGGGAGAAACGCCCGCTTCCTTTTTGGCATACCCTGATCACCTTTGCCACCTCTAAAGACGTGTTAATGAGTGTTCCCTGCTGTTGACAGTGATCGGGCTTCCTGCCTGGTGCCAGAGCATCACTGCGGGGTGGGGATAGGGGGATCCAGGCCTCTCCGGTGGCCTCGTTGAGTTCGGGGGCAAGGAAGGAGAACGAACCGGAAGCTCTGGGTCCGAGCGACACGTAGCTGCTCAGTGGTACCTTCGAGGGGTCCCATTGTCGAACACTATAGAAGGGTTCACAGCTCAGAAGAAAAAAAAACGCCAAGGAAAGTAAATAAATAAATAAAACAAAAATAAATAAAACGCCCAAAGTAAAATTTCAAAAAAGATTATTATTTTTTTTTTTACCTAGTGTTTCTGCAGTTGAATACATCAAGGAGAGCTTCCCATTACTGCATTAAAAAAAAGTAGCTTTTTTATTTTTTTTAAGGCAGATAATCCCCGGGCTGTGGTGCTTGCAGACGATTCTCCTGACAAGTGTTGTGGTTCAGCCCTGTGTGTGCGCCTTGTATCTTGGCGACAAACAATGCAGTGGCTGGAAAACTTGGTAACCGAGGAGAAAGGTCAAGGGTAGAGGCTGGTCAGTTTTTGTTGCCTTGGCCTAAGAAACATAGATAATCAAAGGACAGCCATTAGCTGCACTGTCCATAAGGCTGCAGGGAAAGGGAGAATGTAAAAAAAAAAATAAAAGAAAAGAAAGAAGATGACGGGTTTGCAGCCCGACGCTCCCCACTTTGACACCTCCCTGGCCAGGACTTCTTCCATGCATGATGCTGTTCGGGGGGACAGCAGCCCTGGGGAGCAGCTCCGCGGGGGGTGGCTGCCCGGCGGCGCGCAGGGCGCGATGCGGCAAGTAGCCTCTCTCCCTGCCGCAGCCGGGCGGCCTCGCAGAAGCTTCCGAGTCGCTCCGGCACCGCCGTTTCTCTTCGAAATTTACCCTGCAGAGCCTCTCGTGTCCTGTGTCTCCGCCCCTGACATCCCACCCTTCGCTCCAGCCTCACGGCGTGGCGCTTTGGGGCGCGTTACTCACGCTAGTCGGCAGCGGCGGGGGAATTCTCTGCGGGGAGGCGAAGAGATGGGGTGGATGGGAGGCCCTGATAGCAGTGGGCTCGGTGTGCCCACCGACGGCTGTCAGAACCAAAGAGTTAAAATATAAAACCATAAAATGTTTTTTTTTTTAAATATTAATGTTCTTATAACGGAAGTTCTTATCAGTGGGTTGCACTGTACTTGGCAAACAAGCCGTTTTACCTTTTAAACAAATAATTCATTAGGTAATTAAATTCAAGTGAGATTACTCTAATTAAATATACACTGCTGTTGAATCATAATTTCTATGTGGCCTAGTTAAAGATGAACGATCTCTTATTCCTGACCAAAAATCTAAAATAAAATACACTTTCCTTTAAAACAATATTTTTTAGGGGGCCAAGTTAAAAAAAAAAAATCTTTTTTCCCTAACAAAAAAAAAAAAAAAAAAAAAAAAAGCTTTAAAAGAATTCCCCAGTGACTGGAATAATAGATTTATACACCACCGTACAGAGGTTATTTCAAGAAAGAAGAGACACCAAACACAACATAAAGGGACTTTTCATGTCTGGAGATACTAGAATTTCAGGTTTTATTGCACGAGTTCTATTAAAAGACTTTGTGGAACCTAGGAGGAAATCAAAATTATCTTTCAAAAGGCGATAAGTTATATAAATATGTGCACAAACAGAAATGTGCCTCTGAAGGTATTAGTTCTGCATAATTTCAGATGAGTAGCTACTAGGCCTCAAAGGAAACAGTGCGTCTTGAAATGCTCTGAAAGCTTACGCTGGCCGAAATAAGGCAGGACTTTAGCAAAATTAGAAGTAACTTTGTAGCCAACGATGTGCTGTATGTCCTGGTTCCCTTTAATAGCATTAAGCGTTCAAACCATAAAGACTAATCTGGAGAGTAGAAGTTCCTGCTCTCTGCTTTGATCTCCTTCCTCTTGGCTGTTTAAAGCTGACAGTTTGGCTGAATGGCATTCACTGCTTTCATTTGTAAGACATGAGTTTCCTACTGTTCCAGAGCTAGCAGCTACACCTGTACTGCAGGAATTTACATTGCATTGCTCCAGGATGGCATTGATTTGGGATGGGTGAAATACAAACACAAACTAATTAAAAACTGCATAATGCAGCCCTACAGGAACAAGACAGAAAAACAAATAAATACAACTGCAGCTGGCACGGCAATTGTGCCTCTGCCCCCGAGCAAAAGTCTGGTGACATAAAATTGTAAACCTTAAAAATCTCACATAATTGCTGTTGATCATTTTGGAGACAAAATGGAAATTATTTTGTTAATTAAGTTCAGACCCATAAAATATTCATAGATAGGTTGATAGACAGACGGACAGATAAATGCAGCGAAGGGCAGATGATTCATTCTGTAGATGTGTGAGCTTTTTCATATAGGCCCGTGTGCATAGCTTTAACAATTCATTTGCAAAAGCACTATGGCAGAAAGCATCTGTGTATTCGCATTGCTATTAGAAATAAATGTAAGTTGCAACTGAAGTGGACTGATAAAGGATAAATAAAAAGTCACCGCCAGGGTATCAGGGAAGAAAAAATCCATTTCTCTTAATGTATTTAAAAAAAAAAAAAAAAAAAAAAAGAGAGAGAGAGACATGACCATAATTTGTTTTTCAAATGCTCTTTCTCTGCCTGAATAAAATAATCTTCGTAAACGCCTTATTAGCTGTTACCTCGAGTACAGTCAAACTCGGTATCTGCTCAGGCTTTAATTCCTTCTTGTATTATGTATGTGTACATGTTCACGTTTAGGGAATCAACCATCGACCAGGTATACCTGATTTCAACTTTGTGTTTATTTGGACAAACCGACCCATTCGTTTGCACGGTCAGAGGTCTGAAGCCTGCTGTTGCTGTGAATTAAATTTGGAAAGAGAGAGTAAGATTTTTATATATATATATATACACACACACACACACATATATATATATATATTTACCTTGTTTTAACAGAGATGTTCCTCGGGTTTGACGTGAAGGGGAGGAGGGGGGAATCTGGTGCTCCGGAGCTACATCACCTCTCCGCCTATAATTGTTTGACACATGCCCTGTTGTCACAAAGTGGGGTTGTTTCCCAGACCCTGCTGGAAAAAAGGTGCAAAGTAATAATGAGTGTTTAACAAGGCTCATAAATCAGGGCTGATGAGAAGTGCTCAGGACGACGGACGGGCGCACGGAGGCGACGGGGCCTGGCGGCGGGTGGCCGGCGGGAGGAAACAAGTGCTAAGGTCCTGCACCCTCAAAAAAGTACGTGTCGTCAAATGAAACACGGCCCCATGCCACATCAGATATAATACACTTAATGAAAACTCAGCCAACTGATCCAAATAGTCGACAGTCAGTGAATAATTAGAACCTAGGCGAGATATGTTGAATTAATGGATTCAGTCCCCCACAGATGTATCAGTAAAACGTATAGGATTGATACTTAACATGGTAGAGTTATTTTAAACTTACACATTAAAATTGACAGGGAAGAGAGAGAAAAAAAAAAAAAGCAATGAAAATACCTGCTGAGAACAGCCTGAAAATTAGCAACATACGGATAATCTATTTTTTGTCAGTCTCCTCCAATCCATCCCCCTCCATCCCCCGCACATTCTTTCCACAGGAAAGAAAATCGAAACAGACTATTAACTGAAGAGCACATCTTAAATTTCATCGTCTGCTACCGGTGCGAGCTGAAAATCAGGAGAGGATTTGCAAAAGAAGTCGTTACTAGGATGTCTCAAAGCAGTTACAGAATTAGGTGAAAACTTTGCTTCCCCAGCTACAAACAAGGTGCTTTAGTCATTAAGCTTCCCTTTCTTTCGGTAGATCTTTTTATCAATGCTTCATAACCTCCGAATCTGACTAGCAGGTCCATACGCGCGTTTGCGTGCAGGGCCGCGGCGCAAACGCGAGTATCTCCGTGGCAATTACACGGATGAACCGTAGACGGGTAAATATGTGAACTCCACACTCAGCCTGTGCTCTGCTTAGTATCCCATTCTCCCCATAGTTAGGTGTCTCCTTTCAACATCTCTGTCATCTCCATCTGAAGATATTTTCAGCGGTTTATCACTGCCATCTCCAGCCCTGCACATTTGCAGCAGGTTATCACAATTGCCAGTCCCCCCTGGCTGATGTGTTGCGCTGATTACCATCAGTGCCCTCAGATATTTGGTGCGGATTCCCAGCACTGCAATATCCACTCTTAGGACATCTGGAGCAGATCAAAATCACTGAATTCATTTTTTAAGTAGAGTCAGTATTAAAGCTTCGTGTATCCACTTCGCAGGCAGACCCTTCAGTCAGTTCCTGCAGAACCAGCCTTCAGTTAAAATTCGGCCAAGCAGCGACCCCTATGTCTGGATTTGCATTTCTTATCGGACCCCTATCTAAACTGATTTGTTAATAATAGAAAATCTCTTGGCGGTGGATGCATCGCCAGAAGAAACTGGAAGGATCACCGTCTTAGCAAACTCCTTCTCAAAGAAAGGAGGAGTTGATATGCCCAATGATCTTTGAATTATAGGAGCTTGGCCATTTAGATTGATTTACTTTAAACAGTATACAATTTATTTTAAGCGATTACCTTAGGTATAATCACGTTATACCCTGCGCTGCTATAAATTCCTCTTCTTCCTGTTTTAAGATGTGCATCCGCTTTCCATCGGGAAGATGACTCTGCTTTTCACCCTGAGCCCAAGCCTTTTTTTACTACGTGACTGTTTATCATCTTTAAAAACGTCGTTCGGCTAATGAGCTGGCACCGCACTCCTTTTTGTTAGGTTTTTGTGAAAATCAAAGAGCAAATGAAACAAAAAAAGAAAAAAAAAAAAAAAAAAAAAAAAAAAAAAAAAAAGAAAAGAAAAAATTTCCCCTGCTTTATGATTAAAATTACCTTAAAAAATATGCAACAGTAGTTTGTTCCATCTCTTAACAATTTTAAGCTAATTTATGGGTAATGGGGCTGATCAAACCAACCTTTTTGACTGTTTAGGTCTTGGGTTTAAGGAAAGATTTCCTGGTGCTTCTGGCAGCTGCTGCTGATGTTTGTAATTTTCCATACAGTTTCGTTCTTTTCGCACTTTTGTTATTAAGCTCCTGCTATAGGTCTTGTATGGGGAAAAAAAAACCCAGAATCTCCCAGACCTTCACTAAACTGATTTTCAAGCTAAGTAGCTTAGTGTAGCAGCTCTGGTCCCAGCTTACTTGCACAAGGGGGGGGGGGTAGTGAGTGTGTGTGGAAATTAAAAGGGGCTTTGAAGGGTTGCCTACAGAAGTGACTTAATAAACCGTCAGAAAAATGGGCAATGTCCAATGCAGGAGCAGGAATCTCGTGGTAAGGGATTGGCATTTACTGATCAGAACTGTGCATAATTAATGGCGTTCACAGGACCCTGCTCATCTTTGCGCCGGGAACTTTGCAGATGAGGAACAAAGCTCTCCTCCCAGTCTTGCAACTTTGCCCCTCCTTGGCGGCTTTCCTTCGTTCTTTTCTTTTCTTCTTTTCTTTTCTTTTCTTTTCTTTTCTTTTCTTTTCTTTTCTTTTCTTTTCTTTTCTTTTCTTTTCTTTTCTTTTTTCTTTTTCTTTTCTTTTTTATTTTTTCTTCTTTTTCTTCCTATTCACCCTCACTTATTTTTTATTCCTTCTTCTCTCTCCTCTCCCCCCCTTCAATTCACCATTGCAGGTAACGTGCACTTTCCATTTATTTGCTCTATCTCCATACAAGGTGAAGAATAGCAAAGTTCGCCCCGAAAAGATGCTGGGCAGATAGAAAAGCAAGTAAGAGTTTTCTTCTCTTTTTTTTTTTTTTTTTCTTTCTTTCTTTCTTTCTTTCTTTCTTTCTTTCTTTCCTTTCTTCCCCCTCCCTCTCTGAACCGATCTGAGCGGGATGGGGGAGGGGATGACTCACATTTCTTAAGCCTCCAAGTGGAAACCTTTTCTGGATACACATTCCACCCAGATCTAAAGCTCTAAGAAGATTTCGGCAGCGCCGGTGCCTTATCCCACCTTTATTTACCTGCAGCCCTTGTAATGTGACACTTCCATTCGCAAAACACCGCAGCAGTTTTCAACCCCCCCTCAGCTTTGTCACGGCGGCGCATTTTTGTCTGAGGGTAGTTCTCCTGCTTTGAGGGTGAGATTTTGAAGCGGGGGAGTAAGGGGGGAGAAGATTCTCCTCTCCCTCTTAGACACAGGAAGGGAAAAGCTCGCTGCTTCCAACTGATAGGGGAAGGAAGTTCAACCAACTTTGAGACGGAGCAATTCCCCTGAGTGCGGGGCGAGGAGGGCTGGTTAGGGTTAAGGGCATTCGCAGGCAGGAAGGCATCTCCCTCTGCTCCCGTGGCGGCCAGTCTCCGGCGGGACCCGTGGTGTCCGGCTGGACCCATGGCTGCAAGCGCAGAGAGGGGGAGCGAAGCCCCGTGGACCTTAGGAGGTGGCTGTCGCCCTGGGCTAGGGAGAAGGAGAGACACCAGCGCCCCCCCCAACCCCCTCGCCTTCTTTCCTCTCTTCTCCCTCCCTGCCACACACTTGCACCCCGAAAAGCAGCCGGCCTTCGCGTCTGCTGCCCCTTCCATGCCGCGCCGCGCCGTTCCTAGAGGAAGAACTCGGGGGCCCCGACCGCCCCTTCAGCACAAAGACGGAGCTCCCGGCCGGCGGGGACAGCGGAGGCGAGAGCTGGGCTGGGGTGGGAGGGGAGAAGCCGCTCCGTTCCCCTCCGCAGGGCCGTTCCGCTGGGGCCGGACAGTGGGGCAGAGCGGCCCCCAGGGGCTGGGAAGGTAGGGGCACGAAACGCCCAGCTCTGGGCTAGCCGTTTCCCCCAACGGGGGTGGGGGGGATGGGGGGGGAAAGCTGAGGCTGGGAAGGCCCCGACAGTCGTAGGAAAAGGAAAGTTTGCGGCGCGGGCCCGGTTGTGTGAGGCTCTGCTAGCCCCGGCGGGGCACGGGCTTCTCCACGTCGGAGAAGTGGGCAACACCGCGGGCGGGACTCAGTGGTGACGACTCCTCTCCTTCGAGGCGGCCGAGTCCTTCGGTCCCTCGCCGAAGAGTCCTTTGTCTCCCGCTGCACCTTCCACCCCAGTCCAAGGGGAAAAAAGGGGAAGAAGGAAGGTCAAAAAATCCCTCCCTCTGATCATTGCTCTTAATGATGAGAATGGCAAAGCTCGTTTTGGTGGTCCCCCCTCCCTGTCTCCCCCCACTCGGCGATCCCGCGTTTCCTTTGGTCCCCGCTTGCGCAGGGGGATGGAAGTTTTGACAATCTAGAAGCCACTCAGCTCAGCCCCCGCTTCAGGTCGGGGCGAGGACTGGGGGTCTTCTGTACCCCTCGGCATACATGTCGCCACTGCTGATTCAGGGATTATTTATTGTTAATATTCTGAGAACCGTCGCAATGCCTCTGATAATTGTCCCTGAGTGTCAATCTGTCGGCAGGGCATGAGGAGGAGAAGGGGGGGGGGGGGTGTTAGGGAAAAAGGGGGGGGGAAGGTCAAGGGGGGACCTTTTTTTTTTTTTTTTTTTTTGAAAAA
>WYDI02022319.1:0-46196 GCA_009867235.2 Psittacus erithacus
GAGCAAGCTGCTCTAGTGGAAGGTGTCCCTGCCCGTGGCAGGGGTTGGAGCTGGAGGAGCTTTAAGGTCCCTTCCAATACTAACCAGTCTACGAAGGGCTGCAATTACAACAGTTAACATTATGCACAGCCTACCACCTCTTGATCCCCACAGCCTCCCATCCAAGCCACAGCTCTGCAGAAAGAATTGCTAAAGAGATGGAAAGGGGAAAAAAAAGTGAAAGAAAGACAGAAAATTATGTTGGCTCCCAGCCCAAGTCTTTCACTTTTTAAGATGCATTTGGATGATCTGCTGGCTGTAACCTGCTGGAGTTACAAGGGAGCTGCTTGTCAAAGCTGACCTGAGCTGGATTTAATTGAAAGGCAGTTGCTGGCAGCAGGAGTGAGATCCAAAAGGGCACCTTGGGGACGCTCTGCGCAGGGCATCCAGGCCAGGAGCCACAGGAGCTCCCTCTGCAGCTCCATTGAGAAGGGCCAGAGCCTAGGCTTGGAAAGCGAGTTCTTCAGGCTTGGGCTGGAGAGCCCTGGGCTGCTTCCTTGTGCTCCTGCCTGTCCCATCACATCCATCCTGTTTGCCTTGTGTCAGCATGAGCCTAATGCAGGGTACATCAGAGGGCAGCCCTCTGTGTGCATACAGACCCTGCACGTAGAGCACCATGTCAAAGCAGCAAGAGTCACAGGTCTGTCCCATAGCACCTGGACACAGAAGACCATTTCAAGGCATTTGTCTGCAGAGGTTTCTCTTTGCCAATCAATGAGCAGATACAGCGCGCTACCCCCTGCTACCCTGAACCACGCAGCTTCTTCTACTCAGGACAGATGCCCACCCTGTTCTTTCCAGCTGCTTCTCCTCAGCCATCACATCAGCACCACGAGGGTAAGAGTCAGGCATGGACAAGCCAGTCGCCCCCAGGCTCCGCTGCTGCAGGTCCTCAAACAGCTTCAGAAACCAGTGAGTCCCTCCAGCACTCACAACTCACTTCTCTTATCCTCTCACACAGATGTACCTGTTTCCAATCCCCACCTGAGCTCAGACAGGAGGGCTCATGTTAAGCTTTTGGACAGTGTTTTACATCCTGGGAATGGAGGGAATTGCTGTTCACAGCTACCAGCAGCTCCCAGGATGGCAGTGCTGTGTGGAGATCTGCGAACTGGATTAGCTGGGAACAACCAATTTCTAATCCCAGCTGCAGTGCTGAGGATGCCTGTGGCCTTGGGCAGACCATATCAGAACTCTCCTGTTTTGCATTATTTACCTCCTCTGTGAAGTTTCTCTGGGGAGGAACTTAGTGGTAGAAGGAAAACAAATCCAGCATTTCACAGCAGTACTTTGCAGGAGGAAATACTGAGCAGTATTCACATCTAAGTATTATCGATATCCTAAGCCTTTAATTCCACCAAAGTGAGTTCATTCCACAGCTTCAACCAGTGACCCAGGAACATTATCATTCCTGCTAAATATAGCCTCTCATGAAAATACTGATCATCAAACTGCACTGCTTCAAGCTCAGCAGGGTATTCTCACTCCTTCCCTCTGCAGCCTGAGCGGCCTCCACCTTGAGACTTTGCCACTATCCAAAAATAAATTGAATTTTTAATGGTGCACCACAACCCTTAATTCCCCTCACAATAAAGTGACGTGTACACACACACAGGGTAAAGCCAAGCCACACCATGGCATGCTGCGAGCCAAAGGGCCAGTGAAAGCAGACGCAGAGAGCTTTTCCTGCGCTCTGCACAAGCCTGGTTTGCAGCTCCACATGTACAAGAACCTGAACTTTGCTGATTCCTCATTAGCACTGCTGGTCCATACCTCATCATTCCAGAACTCTCAGTTCTCTCAATAAGAAAAGTAATGCTCTTCTTTTCCTCCTGCATGTTTAAGCACTCACCTCTGCTGCTCACCCAGCTCATTACCAGCCTCACCTGGCCACGTGTAGCTACAGCCTTTGGCTGCCTCACAAACTGGAATCTTTTGCTTTGATCCAGCAGTGAATCCGCACTGGTGCTGGAAAGCAGAATGAGACCCATACATATTTAATTTCCCTCCCTATCCAGAGTTCAAACAGGAATGTGTAAAACTGCCCAAGCAAAAGCAGCTTATGCCCAGGAACCCATTCTCCAGCCCAGTCATGAATCCAAGCAATACTGCACTTGCTCAGTAAAGAAATAAAGCTCATGGTGGGTAAACACCAAGGTCTGAGTGCCCTTGAGACAGCCCCAAGAATGCAGCCCTCACCCCAGAGCTCCATCCACAGCAAACCCACTGGGTGCTACTACTTCGTAGCTCAAACACGGAGCAACAGCAAGGACCTGGGTTCAAAGATAAGTCCTGAGGGAAGCTGGAGGTTAGAGCAAGGTGGCCATGCAGGAGCTTTGGAAATGGCCACATGCAAAGGTGCTCATGGCTAACCCACAGGGTAACAGTCTCTGAGAACACCTCAGGGCTATCGACAGTCACAGCCCCTCTCCACTGGAGTCTAACAGGCATTTTCCTTAACTAATAGCATGACACAGCATGCCTGGATCTCCCTCAGTACATCTGGGAAGCATGTCTGGAACATGAAGCTTCCAGTGTCGCAGCATTTCAAGTCATCCTCCCCGTCCTATACCTGGAACTGGTGGTGTACTTGTTTGCTGCAGAACACATTTTTACCAGCTTGGAAAACACGAATCCAATCGCTTTGTGCATGAAATGAAATCCAGTGTGCATAATACGCTTTCCTTCCCCAACAGTCATGTTTTATGTGTCAAATCACAGAGCATGGGCAAAGAGCTGCTCCACGCTGAGCCGCTGCACGCCCAGAGGGGTGAGAAGCACTATCCTCTGCCACTGACTGCGACAGGGCAGCGCTTCACCTCCCACCAACACATCTGAGAATCTGCAGAATTAAGGTCCTATGAAGTATAATCATTATAATTATTCATAAATGTCACTGAGACTTGCCTGCAATTGTGTCTCTATTTCGCTCTGCAGCAAGGTGAGGAGGCCATGTGAATGCAAGTGCTGGAACGCTCATTTTTCAGCCTTATTCATGCTGTATTTGCTCCAGGACTTCCAATTACAGCAGAAATGCCTGTTGTACTGGTGAGTTTAACACTGCCCAGGTGTCTACCTGCTGTGCGGCCTAACACAACAACAGAGAGCATCAGCCTTATGCCTTTTCCATTAGCCTGATGCCTCTGAAGGAACAAACATTAGAGACAGTCTCAACAACAGCATCAGTCTTAAGATGAGCTCTCAAACAGGACAAGGAAAGAAACCCAGCTAGGAATGAAGCAGCCACCCTGATTTCCCTAAGACATCTCACAAGTCCACACCACAACTAGAATTAAGTGGTTCCAAAAGGCAGCTTAGCACTAAACGAAACATTTTCCTCTTCCTAAGCAGGTCCTCACAGGCGCCCACAAAGAACTTCTCAGATCCACCAAACTGCATCTCCCTTTTCTACAGCCCTTAACATGACTCTAAAACAATGACAAGAGCAATTCTGACAACTGAACAAGCATATTAACAAAAGCATTCTCTGTGATTCATTTTCATTTGCATGGCTGTGACCATGAAAAAATATACTGCCAAGAGCCAGGACACTCACCTGATATAGAAATGTGTTCATTAGGATAATGATTAAGGCTGTTCTGACGCACGTGTTGAGAATGTCATCATTTCTTGTACAATTTGTCACAGAGTAATACTTTCTTCACTTTAATGCCCCAATAAATACTTCTGAACAGCCTTGTAACATTATCTGATATTGTCAAACCAAGCAGAAGAGGAAAAACAAAATCAGATACGGGCTCTGAAACTTCAGTTCATTAGTATCCCTGAAACTCAGTCTCAAAATGCTTTTTGAAACTACCAAAGAAAATAGTTTACATAATTCTTATATGACAGATGAACATCACAGAAGTTCACCATTAAAAGGGATCAATTTAAAAAGCAAATTGTGAGAGCTGTTACCTAGCCATAGAATCATAGAATGGTTTGTGTTGGAAAAGACCTTAAGATCATTCAGTTCCAATCCCTGCAACGGGCAGGGACCCCTTCCACTACAGCAGCTTGCTCCAAGCCCATGTCCAACCTGGCCTTGTACACTGTCAGGGATGGGGCAGCCACAGTCTCTCTGGGCAACCTGTGCCAGCACCTCAGCACCCTCATATGGGAGAACTTCTTCCTTATATCCAACTTAAACCTCCCCTGTTTAAGTTTGAACTCATCACCCCTTGTCCCATCACTGCAGTCCCTGATGAAGAGTCCTTCTCCAGCATCCTTGGAGCCCCCTGCAGATACTGGAAGCTGCTCTGAGGTCTTCACGCAACCTTTCTTCTCCACACTGAACAGCCCCAATGCTCTCAGCCTGTCTCCATACAGGAGGTGCTCCCACCCCTGATCATCCTCACGGCCTCCTCTGGACTTGCTCCAACAGCTTCATGTCAAAGACACCAGAACTGCACACAGCGCTGCAAGCAGGGTCTCACGAGAGCAGATTTAAAGGGTCAGTATCACCTCCATGACTTACTGGTCACACTCGTTTGGATGCAGCTCAGCACAGAGGGGGGATTCTGGGCTCAAGCACACACTGAAGTCTGGCCATGGGGAGCTTCTCACTGACCAACACCCTCAAGTCCTTCTTCACAGGCTGCTCTGAATCACTTCTCTGCCCAACCCATAGCTGTGCCTGGGATTGCCCCAATCCAAGTGCAGGACCTTGCACTTGGCTACTACAATTAAATGGCATTGTTTTAAAAGCATTTACAAGTTACTGATCACCACAAGACTTAAGAATCATTACAAACACACACACCCCCCATACTGCAAGACAAAACTGTTCCTTCTGAACTTTAAAGACTTTCCTCTCTTGTTGATATATAGTGGAAAACAGGTCACAGGAAGTGCTTGGAGACAAACAGCAGTAATTCCCTACCTTAAAAAAAGCTCTTTATCCATTTTGGTACTTGGAAGAATACACAAGTGCAGCAACAAGAGAACTCTCATCAGTGGCAGCCTCCTATCAGTTATACCTTTTATGGTGCTCAGTATATAAAAATAGTTTGCTTCAAATTACAGGGTAACAGGAGTGAGAGGCATTAGAATGCTGCTAGTCACATTAATCATACATATTGATTGAATACTGAATGCTTTTCCAGTTTGTCTGACAAATTGGAGTGGCTCTGGTAACCCCTCGCTCAAGTGTGTGTTCTGCCTCATTCTCTTTTCCATCATTCATTATATCTCCTGTGAATACACAAGGGCTTTCTCTCCTGGCTGTCCTCATGGATTTGATTGCTTGCCAAGTGTTCAGGTGCCCTCTTATCCTCCCATTAACAACTTACTGATCTCACAGCAAAAGCCTGCAGTGAATTTAAAATTCCTTTTCTATATGCCTGTTAAATAATCCCTCGTTGCTGTTTGTGCATGAAGAGGGCTGTGCTTCATGGGAGCTGCATGTTACATGCCCTTTGAGAGCAGAAGTGATAGCTGATGTCACAAGAGATACCATACTCCTTTCACCAAGCTTAACCTTGGGTACACCTATGCTGTTATGACATGTAGCAGCTACTGACACATACTGAGTTGATTTTTTTACTTATCTTTAGAGACAAGACTTTAATATCCTGATCTGTGCATAAAAAAGGTTGGAAAATGGTACCTTCCTAAAAATAGCTCAGTGGAGTGTCTAGAAACACCCTCATTGTTCCATACCTGCTCTTGGTTGCATCCAGTTTGCCCACTAGACAGAAACATAACTGCAAGTACTACAGTCATGTAGACAGACAAAATCCAGGTGAGTTGCATTCATTGCCTGATTTACATCATCTGTAACGATTTAGCATTAAAACTTGGCTACTGCGCTAGTAACCTGGCTTTTGCATTTGGCAGCATAAAATTACAGTACAGTCCTCCCAAAAATATCCTGAATGAAACAACTTAGGTCAAGTGTTTCAGGTCTTTTCAGACCATGCAGTAGATCAAACACTGCAGGATTATTCTTACAATTCACATTCTGAGCTGTTTGCACTTTAAAAAGTTACCTTAGACAATGCTCCCATCACCAATTGTGATGAAAATTTCAGTGAACTCAAAAGCACTATTTGGAAGCCTGGGAGTGAAGCTGTGCCTTGTGGTCCTTCATGAAGCATTACCCTGAGAAAGGTTCAGCAGCAATCCCAACACAGAAACACAATCAATTCTGAGATGCTGAACCAAGAGGCTGATTTCAACTATCAACATTTCACAGCACTCAGGATCACATCCTTAAGGTGGCTAAGGGCAACTACTTCAAATTCTTAGCAAATCTTTTGCATCACACTACAACCTCATCTATTTTCTTAACAAACAAACAAAAACAAAACAAAAACAAAACCCAAAAACCTCCAAAACATGGATCTGATAAAATTTAAGCACATGAAATACATTAATAAACAAATGGGAAACAAGGAACTGGATGATACAGAATAAGGCGGCAACATTTCCCACAGAAATTCTTTCGCATGTCTAATTGTTGGCAAAGTCAATGACAAATTGATTTCTCAGCTGCACAGACATTCTGTATACCATGTATCTTATAAAAATATCACTGTTCAATGCAAGAATTCAAGTGTCTGCAGAACCAGGATACAGGAAAAATAGTTTAGGGAGGAAAAAAGACAAAACACTAATTCTGTAGTGCATGGTGAAATGAAACGAGGCAATTACATTCTGAAAGGTACATCTCAAACCAGAGCTGTTCAATCCAGAGATCTCTGCATTCCCTTCCATTTCTAACACTGGATTTTTGAGACCATAAATACTAAACCCAGCTGATTAAAGCAAGAAAAGCCTTTCAAATGTGGCATTTCTCTCATGTTCCACATTCAGTTACACTGATGGTGATTTAGTAGTAGCTTCCTTCATCCCAACCTCTGCAGCAACTTGATCTTTTCACCTTCTCACATCACTTCACAATAAGGTGCCTGTGCTGTTCTTTACATTGGACTAGGCAAAGTATATGGATTAAATGCTGCTGTAGTCCGAGCCACGGGCAGCAAGAGCTGCTGCTGCTTTCCACTCCACCAGAAAGAAGGTAATTGTTCCAAAGAAGCCCACAACCACCATGATGAGGAGCTGCCACTGCAGAAGGAAGTAGTTGCTGTAGAAATAGGCAACTGCTGCACAGATGGACTGAGAAGAAAAACACAGTGTAAAGAGATTATCAGTGGAGATATCCAGTATTACTGCACAAGGATCATCAAATTGATATATACAGTTTAATGTTCAACTCTCAGTAGCATGCTTCTGTAGAAGACATGCAATCATAAAACTTCATCATAGCTCAACATATGGCTTGATATGATATACAACAGATTAAGTTTTTACTTGTATTTAAACAGTGTTCACTGTAGAAAACTCAGAAGTGTTTGCAGCATCTCAAATGCACTTCTCTGCTATTTTAAAACAGTTTGTCTACAAACAACACAGCCACGGCTTTAAAGTCAGTCTTGAAAACTACTTCCAGTTTTACAGCATTACAAACTATTCCATACCAAAATTCAGGATGAAATCTGTCGCAGAAACATTCTCTTTCTCAGCTCATTAAAAATTCAACCCAACATTTTGATAACATTCCACAATCATACTCTCAAAAGGCTTTGTTAAGTAGTACCTGAACAAACTTAAAGATGGCAAAGGCAGGAGCACTGTCTTCCGAATACAGGAAACCTAAAATACTGAGGAGCTGAGTGTTAAAGCAGCTGTCCCCCAGGCCCAACAGGAAGCTGCAGAATATGGCCATGTTTTTGCTGAAGGAGAGAGTGAATCAAATTTAAAAGCCATTCATTCAAACAGCTTACACATCTATAAACTATTTGGCAGACTAATTGGAAACTGAGAATGGAAGTTATCAACCTAAATCTCACTGGAAGAGAACAAGGAATGCCTGGCTTGGCAAAAAGAATAGTTTCATCAGACTTTAGTTTCCTGAATGCCAAGACTACTGGTACTGTTACCCACAGTCAATTCTAGACTGAATTATAACCACTAGAAGAACTCATTTTGGTACTTGGAGCCACAAAACCCACAAGGCAGAGACTAGCAGCTGATATACACATGGTGAGTTCATAAAATCTGCAGGAATACTAGAAAAATACCACTTCATTCTGCAGCCAAACACTCCAGTTAAAGAAAAGTCACCTGCACTGGCATACTGACATGCTTTAGGGGTAGACTTGGCAGTCCAGGGGTAAATGTTGGACTTGATGATCTTAAAGGTCTTTTCCAATCTTATTGATTCGATGATTCTAAATGCTTAGTTGCAAGTCAGCAACTGTGCCTGCACAAACTGACAACACTATTTTCACCCAAACTGACAAAAATGCACTTCAAAAGGAAGTTGTGATGATAAGAAAGCTCCCTACATCCTTCCCCTAACACTTAGTGCTGTAAGACAGGCATAGCACAGCACCAGTTAGACCAAGTGTATTTGACAAGAAGCACTGAAAGACTTTGGAAACCAGTGCAACAGCCCAAAGCTGCTGCATGGAGTGTCTAAAAACACCTTCTCAGTGTTCCTGCTGTAGTACAACTGAACCCAATACTGTTTTATAATAAACTGAATTCCTGACATCTAGTACGAAAGTTGCTGGTCTCGCTAGTCAGGCTGTCCTGACTAGATGTCAGGAATGGCAGTTCACAAGCAACATATCTGCTATCAAACATCCTAATGCTTTTAATTCTTATGCCATTCAAGTGCCTAAATTGGATACACATTAGTATAATATATACCTTGTATAAAAGCAAAATTCCTAAAAGCTTTTTCTATGGGGTTAGTCACTACATAGAAAAGCAGCTTCAAGGAATTTTCTGTTAGAGGAAAAAGCTGTTTATATAGAGTTATAGTAGCCAAAGGGAACAGTTTACATACCTTGGAATCATGTAAGCAATATCATCTGTTCCTTCCATAGGAGCAATAGGGGCATTATTTGGTATGTTGAAAAAAATTAAGTAAAAGGCTAAGAAGTGAACAACGATGCCAAGCATCACTACAGGGTTTCGGCCAAAGCGGTTCTTCTTGCTCAGCAAACCAAAGATTCCTCCACCTGTAGCAGTGAAAAAGCTGAATAATTAAACCAGAACTAAAGATGTAAAAATCGAACAAAACTTAGAATACTGTAAAAAAAGTGCTGACAACTTAAGATTATAAATTCCCCCATGTTGGATAACTGAAAGATCAATGGACAAGTGCTTAACTCTTAACTGCAAAAGCATGCCCCTCTCTCTCTGCATGCAGGTTGCTAGTGAACAGTGGTTTTTGGTTAAACATTGTAGTTCTTGAGTTTAAGCAAAAAACAATTATTTAATTCAATTTTATCCAAATATTAGATCTCATTTAACACAAGCTAATCTTTTTAAAGACATCTTTAGTGCAACAATTTATTAAAACATTAAGTTATAATATGACTTAAATAACAAAAATGTAAATATAATAATGTTTAAAACCACAATATCAAAAGGCTGAAAACTCCCCAATGACATTGTAGCCCAGTGTTTTTCTCATGCCAAGACTCAGGCATTTCTTTTTTTCTTTTGGGGCCACAAGGATGATCAGGGGCTGGATCACCTCCCATATGAAGACAGGCTGAGAACACTGGGGCTGTTCAGCCTGGAGAAGAGAAGCTGCGTGAAGACCTCAAAGCAGCTTCCAGTGTCTGAAGGGGGCTACAAGGATGCTGGGGAGGGACTCCTCATCAGGGACTGTAGCAACAGGACAAGGGGTGATGGGTGTAAACCGAAACAGGAGAAGTTCAGGTTAGATGTAAGGAAGAAGTTCTACCCTGTGAGGGTGCTGAGGCACTGGCACAGGCTGCCCAGAGAAGTTGAGAATGCTCCATCCCTGGCAGTGTTCAAGGACAAGATGGACAGAGCCTTAGGCAACATGGTCTAATGTGAGGTGTCCCTCCCCATGGCAGGGATTGCAACTGGATAATCTTAAGGTCCTTTCCAACCCAAACCAGTCTGGGACTCTGATTTGTGCTAATCCAAAAAATGCAGACTCTCAGGATTCCATCAGTATGTCACCTCCTACTACAGAATCACTTTACAGAGTGTGATGTGTAATTCACAGTGCAATAAGGAGCCACATTGCCCATTTTGCTCCTATTATTTCAGGTTTTGTTCACATACCCATTGCTGGAAGCTTGAAAGACACTATCTTTTTAAATACAAACCCCACTTTGAATAACTATATCATCTTAACCCTTTTTTGTGCACAGGATAGTAAACTTCGACTCACCCAAAATTTCTCCAACACCAATAAAAATACCAGAGAGCCCAATAAGGCTTTTTGCTTCGCTGCCAAACCTATTCACAGCACCAATGCATGTTCCATATACTCCAGAAAAGAAGGTTAATTCCAGACCTTTGAAGGAAACCAAACAGATAATAAATGAACCATTATCAAAGTAATGACAAATCTTTATGTCTAAAGGCTGTTTTTCTCTATGGTACCTTTCATGTAAATATATTTAAATGAGGTACACGAAAGAGAAGCAAACAGGGAATTTTAAACTACATAATTAAGACATTCTTCTATAAGATTAGGAAAACTATATCAGAAAGAACAGCATCACTAGTGCCACAGGCACTTTGGGTCAGTGTTATTGCTGGGGCACAACCCTCTAGCTAGTTTATACTTCTGCTTTTCAAGAACTTCGGAATTTCATCCAAGTGCCACGTGAAATAACACTTAAAGTAACAGAAGAAAAAATAATTTCAGTGTAAGAATTTTCCCCCCAAGTTATGGCAGTCCTAAGAAAGTCCCCACATCTCAAATGCCAATTAGAAGCTAAGATTCCTAAAATGGATTGTGCTGCTTTTCTATACATACATAATGAATGAAAACTGAGAAACAACTGCTGCTTAAAGCATTTATTTTTAATGCCATTACTGTGAGGAAAGGCGACAAAGTTGAGTCCAACTTGCATGACTATAAGCAACCATCAGTATAAAAATACCTGTTTCTTTAATAAAAAGTGTATTTAAAACAATGCAAACTTATTCCTAAACAAAGAAAAATAGCTCAAAATAAAACTGTTTATAATTTAAATCCTTTGCCTTTTGCTACTGCAAATATATAGTACACCATATCCTGGTCCAGGCTACCTGTATGGCACAGGAACTGCAGAGCTTCAAAAAGGGTGAACTTTGAGCAGCCTTAATAATCTAACCATCAATTTTTGTTAATAAAAGCTTTTGTGATTCACAGCACAAGTGTGATGAGGAATGACTGAGGAACCGGGAGGGGGGCTTAGTCTGGAGAAGTGAAGGTTCAGGGGGCACCTTATCGCTCTCTACAACTGCCTGACAGGAAGATGGAGCCAGGAAATGGCTGACCTCTGCTCTCAAGGAGTAAGTGATAACAAGCGCTCAAAATCCATGTAGACAAGACCCTCAGTGACAGGGTTTACGGGTAGCCTCGGCAGTGCTGGGGAACGGTTGGACTTTGCGATCTTAAAGGTCTTTTCCAATCTACCTGATTCTATGATTTATGGGATTTTGCATTTTCCCAGCTGAAGTGGCAATATTGACCAGGAGCCACCAGGTGGCAGCAGCTGTTTTTCCCAAGCTGGACTGCTTTATTCCTGCTACTTGTAAACCCAAATTCAGGATCAATCAGGCCAAACCTGCCTGAACATCTCCCCTTGTTACCTTGCTCACATCCCCACTGTCCTACAAGAGGAATTCAAGTTAGTTAATCTAGGTTAACACAACACTGAAGATGCCATGAAGTAACTCGTAACTCAGTAAGTGGCTCGTACAAACTGACTTCATAGCTCCCATCACTATTTCTCTACCAGAAGCTGACTGCAAACTTCAGCAGGTGTTGTGGCACTGTTTAGAGTTTGTTCACACCTAAGTTTTTTTTTCTCCATTTACAAGAGCTAACAACAATTTTCCATAACAGTGACTCAGAGCTGAGGTTCTCAGTGTTATCTGTTCTCCCTAAAACTTAATTTGATCACGAACAAAACTATTTCTGAAGCCAAGTAAGTAGCAAGAAGCCCTCACAAAAATTCATTAAAAGATCTCAGTTACACTTTGAATATTTTAAGAGTATTTCTGTGGAAGAACCACTTCTATATGGCAAAAATAATTGTCTTTGGTTTACAATTCATATCTTGGTCTAACAATGGCAGACCAGGATTAACTAGAAGTTGCTAAGGAGAGCCTTGGCCACAGCAAATATTAATGATAAAAATAGCTGAAATGGCTAAATTTTCCCCAACAGAAGCAAGACTAAAACAAAACTGTTAGAAATCTCCCATGCCTTAATGAAGGTGACACAAAGTATAATGTACAAGCAGTACTTTAATTCCAATGCAACTGCACTGAACAATCTACAACCTAATGGAATGCCAAGTAAGATAAAAGCCATTCTGCCTAACCCTCGATTTGCGACCCAGAGCTGTACTGAACCAAGAGTTACAACATCTGTCAGTACTTGCAGTCTTGGCGCACCCCTCCTCCTGTACAGAAATGTTTTTCAGAACACAGGAATGTTGTAACTTATTCAAAGTTAACTGAAATATTCAAGTAATGTTTGCAGAGATATGGAACTGCAAACCTGCCCTGGGGTTAACATTCCGAACAATGCCCTGACACTACTACATTATATACTCTGCTTGCTCCATACCTGTGTATGCTGTTGTAACACTGAGCAGCATTATTTCTTTGGTGAAGCTCAGCTTTATAGATTTCTCTGTAAAGACACAACAATGGAAATTAATATAACTTCCGATAGCACTGAGATAATCTACACTCTCTTCTGCTCTTTGCTGAAAGCCAAACCAGGTTAAAATTCTGCAAACTATGACTTCATTGAACAGAGAGCTAAAACTGACCCTGACCTGCCTTTTAAAAGATATGCTGTGATCTGAAATCCTTGTTTTGTAAGAAAATCGAGGGAAATATTAAAGACAGGATACACAGCTTTCAATAAGCATACAATTTTCTGTTCATTGTGTATATGTACTCAGACCATGGTGATTGCCTCCTAAAAGGACACATAAATTCTCACGATGATCCTATGTTCTCAAAACAAGCTTAACAATCACATGCAGACCACATCAAACTCAGTGGAAACTGCAGGTGCTCCAGTCCAAATTCTTGTTAAGTTCATTTGATGACTAAATAAAACAGCATGCAACTACTTCTTTATCTTGTTAGTAAATCTTTTCTTTCTTTTTAAGCTTTCAAGTTCTTTTTTGTCCTCATCTATATGAACACAAATATAAAGAAGCTCATACATAAGGAAGCTGTTGATGTAGTTTCAGATCCAAGCTACTGTACAAGGAAGTACCCCTCCAAATTTCTCCTAGACTGTACTAGTACGTAACTGAAGTCTACTTCAGTTTCCCTCCTTTCAGCCATCTGTTTGTATGATACTGTCACCTGAAAGGACTCTGGTGATTCTCAGACTTTTTCAGTTGCAAGCCCCATTTTGCCTAGGCCCAAAATCCCAAATGATCACACAGACAACTCAATTCCTCCCAGGCTTAAAACTCATCAGCTCTGTGTCCCTATGGGAACTGTCATCTACAGTGTGAAAGACGTTATCCCCTGGCAGTCATTCTTCCATCCCTGAAGGTCTATATTCAGAGGGGAATAACTAAAATGCATTCTTGACGCCTTATTTGTTCACAATTTTTTCCTCTAAGTGATTAGTACATGATCACATTATCAGCAGAATAATGAAGAGCTGGAAAGGACATGTCAGCGTGTTTTAAAGCAACTCTTATGTGGAACAGTACTTACTGAAGGCAGCCAGTGCTCTTGTCATTTTGTTTTGTGCAGACCTGGGCAAATAAATGACTTGGTCAAAATGGAAAAAGAATAATCACAGTCCTGTTATGCTGGAAGGCAGATCAATTGATCCAATTTCCTGTATACTTTCTAGCCCAGCACTATATACTGGAATATGCTTCTATATTATTAAATATTTCTGAGAATCTAAACCATTAACAAAAAAAACCCTGTATTTCTGTGCTAGTCAATGCCATTCCAAAATTAACCTGCTTAACAGCATCTTTCTTCTGAGCTTTTTACAGCTTTAACCCTTTTTTCACAGGCATATTTACTAATCTTTTCCTAACATTTTCATTGTTCTTCAAATAAAGCAAAAATACTTAAACTGATGCTCTGGGCAAAGCTGTACTGAATCTATTTGTGTACCTATGTGTTTCTAGCATATTTATTATTTTTAGGGTGGCATATATATATATTTATAAATGATATCAAAAGCGTATTTCAGTATGTAAAGGATAACCTATAAAAAGGGGTTTCTGCTTATTCCAGTCTTTAAACTGGGTTAATGAGTAGAAGACAGACTATGAAAGGCAGATACATGTTCAATAATAATCAGAGGTAAAAGGTAGCTTTCCAAAGGCGTGCACTTACTGGAAAAGCAATGTGCAGCACTTCACCCTTGAGAATACATCATATAAGGAACATTCATTCTCACTTACTGAAGTACAGACACTATTCTACTAAATCTAAAAAGTTCAGGTTGTTCACAACATTCATGTTTCCAGTGTAGAGGGGAAACTAAATGCATGATGCTCCAGTGAGGACTAGGAGCACAAAAGTAACAACATGTTCTTGCCACAAGCACTTACGAGGTGTCCCCTGGGATTTCATTAGTGGTATTTTCCTCCCCTGGAGCTTTTATGTCCTCTTGTTTCCTAATCAGAAAGAACAGAACTGTGCCCACAAGACTGATAACAGTCAGAGCAATGAAGACAGTTCTGCGATCACTCTCTGTGGAAAAACAAACGAGACATAACTAGATGTGCAAAAGCAATTCAAATACCTTAAAGATCTAATACAGACATACTCCAGAGCTGTTTAAAATGCATACTCATTTTCTAACCTACCTTACACATGGAGCACAAGGTACTCAGCTGCTGGCAAATTCCTGTCTCAGTTTTATGATGCTAATAAAATATCAGCGTACTAAAGAGTGTCACTGGCATTTTCTGTCATGCAGAGGGTATGACCAAGGAGGAATGCATAAATTATTAGCAGAAGAAAGTACATCTTTCAAGACTTACATAATTCAGAGCGGACATAGCAAACTACCCCAAAGCCCTTCAGGTTTCTAGAAAAGCGCTTTAGCAGCACCAGAAATATTAGTGCCATAATATCAGGAACTGCTAAGGCTTGTAAACTACAAAGGCCTTAAACCCACCAAAACCTCAGTAACTGATAGAGCATGGGATGTGCATGTGGAGGAAGGTAACTGCTGAACACATCAGTTGTTTAGCACAATACAGAAGTCACTCCCATTTACAAATTTTAAGCAGGGGAAATAAAAGAAACAGCTAATAGTGACTGAACTAGTGTATGGTTCTGCAGATAATTGTCTACGCTTGTATTTATTTCTCCTTTAGCTTAAAGGTAAATGTAAAATTGTTCCAAATATAACCTGTGTATGATTACAGGACAAAAAGAGAATATGGGCTTCACCTTGAAATGCCTGTAATATTTTCTATAGGTTGTAAAAGGAAGGAGGAATTGATTTTAAACACCATCAAACCTTCCAGTATCAACATTTTGTAATAAAGAGGAGTCTCAAGACATTTAAAGGTAGAGGAAAATGTAACAGCAGAACTCCCTCACAGTTAATTGCTCTATTCTGTGGTTAGCAAGAGCAATGAAATTTGAAACACAGGGAATTTCAGGCCCACCAGGTTCAAAGCGTTTCTAATACTTTCAATAACACTTAAATCTCTTTGTTAAGAGATGAAGGAATATGGAAGATAATCTTCAAAAAATCAATCTGTGCTGTGCTACCAAGCTGGTGTCTGTGGAGAGCCTGAAGTCAGATCAAACAGCAGCATGAAGTAGACTATTCATCTCAACAGGGCAGTACTTCTGAAGGCTAATAATCATCATTTAGAAGACAACACCTTATTCCTGATTGACTAGAGCAGAAGTATCCTCATCTTTTAAATGTTAAAAAGAATTGACACTTCCAGTAGACATTTTACTTTAAGACTACAACAAGGAAAACTCTCACAGTCATTACAGAACAGGAATCAACCCTATTTGTTTACAAAATGTTTTTTTTCCAGCAATGTTCAGGTTTTATAGTTACAATCTTAGATTTGCTCTGTTTTCTTAGTTGATACCCCCACCTACTTGCACTGCCATAGTTCACAGTTGCCATAGATCTCTGCTTTAAAACCTGAGTCTGAACAACTATCCAGCTTCTTAAGCATATAAAGTTCTGCCCTTTACAATCCCATCAGGAATTAGACTTCAGAAATCACGCCAAGAAAAGAAGACCAAGTTCTTAAACACTCCACCAGCAACACTGGCAGCAGCAGCCCTCTCTCAGTGCAACTGCACATCTCAAACTCTGTCTTCCTACACTACTTTGCACCACCACAGTGATTAGTGCAGCTGTGAACTCAGATAGTTTTCTTTTCTTTCTCTTTATATCACAGTTTAATCAATTTCAGTCTATACTGGGAACTTACTTTGGAACAGGATCATGTGCACATTAAATATACAGCCATTCCAGAATACCTTTCCCCAAAAACATTTTCTGCCATACTTTGCTATCTGTAATCATGAATGTTTCCTTCTTTTTATTTCTATTTTGGATGCCAGAGAGGGACTTTTCGTCAGGAAATGTAACAATAGGACAAGGGCTGATGGGTTTAAATTTAAACAGGGGAAGATCAGGTTAGATATAAGGAAGTTCTTTCCTGTGAGGGTGAGGTGCTGGCACAGGGTGCCCAGAGAAGTGTCAAGTGCCCCATCCTTGGCAGCGTTCAAGGCCAGGTTGGACAGAGCCTTGGGCAAACACAGTCTAGTGTGAGGTGTCCCTGCTCATGGCAGTGGGTTGGAACTAGATGACCTTAAGGTCCCTTCCAACCCAAACCATTCTATGATTCTATGAAATGTGTATTTTGGCATGAGCATGCCTGTGCAGGGAAAATCCCAGAATAGCTATTGTGGAAAAACTTATTCTAAATTAGCATTGTGAAGACTTTCACAGACGGTATCCTAAAGGAAGGTATTCAAAGTGTACTGCATGCAGGAAAATAACATACACAATACAAGGGCTGGGAGTACCATGGAACACTAAATGAAAAGCATACTCCAAAAACAGCTTTACAAGAAATTATGGGGGAAAAAGTCTGCTATTGAATAAGTTTCTTGCCACTTTCCAGTTCCTTACTTCATCATGCTACCACATTTTAAAGGATGGCCTCCCATGCAAGCAAGCAGTACCCACCTGATATGTGAGTTTTTCCTTGCCAAGCAAAGTATATATACAGGTTTCCAAAAAACAAGCTGTAAACAAAAAGGACAAAGGTGAACAGGACTTTCTGTGGTAAGATTAAGGATGTAACATCACAGTAATACAAATACTATGCAGAAAGCAGTACTATGCCACTGCGAAAGAAATACACTAATCCCTCTCCATGCAAACTACCTACTCTATACAAAGCTTCAAACACAGCAGAGGATTCTTCCCTGTAATGCTGGCTCTCCATTTCTAGCCATCAAGACACAAGAGGTAGCAAAAATTAGGCAATCTGCATCTATGTTGCCTGTCTCTCATTTTGGAAGGGTATAGGTTAAAAAGTGAACATGTTTCTGGAGGTAATGTTATAATACTTCCTTGGAAGATTCCCGAAGTATTGCTCCAGCACTGGTGTTAACAGCTGAAGGGAAATTCTGAGTTCCGACCTAGTGTTTCCTAAAATCTAGTGACTCTGAATAAATAGTTATTCAAAACAGCCCCAGAGTCAAGTTTCCTCACATAAAGCCATGCATTTTACTCACTGTAAAACACACAATTACTTGGGTTTGTGGAAATTGCTATTCTGATAACATACCGATAGGTTGATTATGGAACCTGAAACTCAGGGAACAGAAGTTGTATGCCACTGGTTGAGACATTATCAATGACCTGTAGTACAGGCTCAAAAGCCTCAGCACCTTCAGCAATTCATTCCTCTCACCATCTCCCACTATCCGGAACTGCTGTATTAGAGATGGTACAAGGTGTCTCTTTTCAGGAACCATTTTTGGACCTATTGCCAGCACATTTGTTTGATCCCTTTTGATCTTGCTGACACCATCCAACTCTACACCTTCTTGTGACAACAAGCTGTAAAAGTTTAATCACCCACTGTATAAAGTAGCATCTTATTTGTTTCAAGCCAGTCCTCTTCTGGTTTTACCAAGTGACCTGAGCTCTAGCACAGCCACATTTGGTGAGCAACAGTTCTACATTCAGCTCACTTGCTGAAAACCTCTATGTTCAGATGACATGGCATAATCCTCCTCAGCTGAGTCCCAGACTTCTTAGTCTCTCAAGTCAGCAATTCTATCTTCTTGCATGTTTTTGTTATTTCCCCCATACCCTAAATGCATTACACAAGAACTGTAAACCATATCCACACAAAATACTCAACAGCAGCAATACAGCATCCACTACCTTTCTTGATGCCAAGACTTTTTTAGTTGCAACAGCACTAAAGCTTATCAGAGTACTATCAACAACAAGATATCTTTTCTGACTTCTGACTGCCAGGTCCAACTTCACTATCTTCACTTCACCTTGTCAGTGGTCTGGCAAGGTCTGGCTGCTCCCTCAGGAAAAAAGGGGGTAAAAGTCAAGGGGATAAAACATCCAGCAAAGAAGGCAGCCAGAGCCCAGCCCCAGTCCTCGAGCAAAGCAAGCAGGAAAGACCCACAGACTGTAAGCAGGGTCAACTAAAGCCTTGACCATCACAGAAGCTCATGTTGCCGAGGCAGGTCTGAGATCAGGCTGGGAAGTCAGCCCACAAGCCAGAGTCAGGTCCAGCAATTTCCACACAGGTCCACAGTGAGAAGACAGAATAAGTCTTCTTATAACAGGAAATCAGCCTATAGACTAGACCAGCAGGACCTACAGCCAGGTGCATACATAGCTACAAGTGAGCTGGAGACCCAACCTCTTGCAACACAGCTCCAAAAAGACTGAATACCCAGAACTGAGTTTAAATGGGGTTCCTGGGCCTACGGTCAGATGGGAAGGGTGTAGTGGAGGTACCAGGTGAGATGGTCCAGGACCATTAGGGCTAATTGGAGCAATCAGGGCACTGACACTAATTAGCACAGCCCTCACAACCAACAAAATTTGTGTCATGTATGTCAATGTTCCCGTAACAGAAATAACACATTGAGTTCAGCAGAAGTTTGCAGTAAGTAACTTTCATTGGGTTTCCAACCCAAACCATTCTGTGATTCACTGACTATAAGGTACCAGTGGAGTGGTTTTTGATGCAGTCTCCACATACCAAAAAATGTATAAAGTAGAATGTGTACACAACCAAACAAAGATTCACAAATAAAGCTTACCTGGACTGTAAGAGCGCCCAAAATACTCCACTGTTCCTTCCAATGGTGTTTTCGTCTGAATTTACAGTCAAGCAATTTCCCTGCGCTGTCCATAGGACTGGAATAGATGGAATATATTGCTCAAGTAATAAAAATGTTTTACAGGTATATTCAAATATAGCAAAGAACAGTAAGCAGAGTAAGAACAATGCTTACCAGCAGCTGCAATCCCAATAAAAACAGAAGCAGTGTAGAAAGCCCATGTAGTAGGCTGAATAAAAACTGCAATGTATAGGCTAGAATAGAACAGATCAGTTTATTGCATATAGACAAGTGAACAATGCTTTTGAACAATCAGACAGCTCACTTAGCTTAGGTTGTATGTGAAAAGAGGGAATCTTTACTCCACTAAGCATGTAGAATTTTATTTTCTATAGTCATTACCCTGAGACCACACCTAACACCAAAGTCTGGAAATGCTGGAGTTAAAATACACTCTGTTTCCAGTAACTGCAGTTACACATCTATTGACACAAAGAGTTTCTCTCCAAGATGCTTTGTTTAGACAGTATAATGTCATGTATGGCATGATAGCCTTAGATGTCAAAAAGACAAAGAATTTTTTAAGAGGAAGCAGACAAAAATTCAAAAGTAATACTTACCTATAAAATACACCACTAACAACCATGGAGAGCTGAGGTTTTACTACTGCAACCACTGAGGGTGAGATAAGATTTGATGCAGAGAATACTCCATAAATGATGGACATGCTACAAAAATAAACAAAGATGATTAAGTACTTAAAACATAGGGAATAAGTGCAACTAATTTAGGAATGTTCATTTGATTCCAAAACATCAAGTCAAGTACATACACAATTTATGTAACTGCATAACCTTCACGGTCAAACATTTCCTTCCTTTCTTATGTTACTTTCATCCATTGCACTCTGTATGGGAGTGTTTCTCGGATTGCTGAATAGACTACTGCAGGCAAGCATGGTAATTTACAATACGCATTTGTCACACTGTGCCTCACAATAGTTACTGTACTTTGTGCCTAGGACTTCTAGAGGAGAATGTTCCAGAGCCTTACTTGTCTCTCAGTGAGGTTTTTATGTTCTGTCAAATACACCACAGAAATTTAATATAGATGTATTTTCTGCCAACTATACTTTTAGTTTAAATGAAGATAGTAAACCCTTCAAAGCAGCAACCAAGCTCTCCCACCTGACCAGTTAATCTGGGATACAAAAAGTCCCTGCTCACACTTGACAAGTTTGACTGTGCCAGTGCAATTACACAGAACAGCTTCTCATAGCTTTACTTCTCGTTTCTGACTGCTTCTTTCACATTTATGTTCCAGTATTTCCTGGAAGCTTATCCATGCCACCTATCCTACACAAAGGTCTCTTCTCCCAGGTAACAAGACAAGAGGAAATGGCCTCAAACTGCACCAGGGCAGGTTTAAACTGGAGATTAAGGATAATCCCTTCCCCAAAGGGTGCTCAGGCATTGGACCAGGCTGCCCAGGGCAGTGATGGAGTCACCATCCCTGCAAGTGTTCACACACTGTGGAGACAAGGCCCTCAGTGCCCTGGGTTAGTGGTGGCCTTGGCAGTGCCGGGGAACAGTTGGACTTGATCTTAAAGATCTTTTCCAACCTGGCTGTTTCTGATCCTATGACTGTAAAGGCAAACAAGTAGGGCCTTAGTGAGAAGTTTTATTTATTTTAAAACTTCCACATTCTTCCTCTCCTAAGATAAAATGCTGACAATGAGATGACTATATGGTGAGTTTCCTCCCTGAAAAGAGAGCATACAAAACAGATCTCTCGTTCAACTAGAAGTAATTCAAAGTAGAACTGGAGTGAATGTGAGAAGCCTGTTTAAAGCTCCTTTACGTATGTCAGTAAATTGCGAAGTCAGCAGAATGCTACAATATCATGAGAGTATTTCTAACAGATGGAATTACAACTGCCTTCACCCTGCAAGAAGCAAAGTAAGATCTGCGTAAATTACCTTGTGTAGCCACTGCCATGGAAATCCGTGCTGTTTAAATTTGTGATAACAGTTTGCTGTGAGGAGAAAATCATACATTGTCATATGCTAGAATATATCTTGTAGTCTGAGAACACTTGCATCAGTTTGAAGTCAATATCAAACATTAGAATTGATATTAACAGACTCTACAAAGTACTTAATTTAAAGTGTTAATCACAACTCACACCACCTCCACAATGAACGTGAAGGAGATACTCGGCAGGAAAACCTGTTTGTAGTAGTGATCAGTATATCACGATTTCATCAGAGACCTGAAAATATTTCACAGAAGTTTTATTTCACTGAACCCCTCTCTAAAGTAGATTGTATGACTATCATAATTTAAAAAGTGGGGAAAAAGGAGAAGTTTCAAAATGCTCTCCATTTGGCCTATCTCTGAGCTTCTGATTAGAGTTTCCGTTCTTTCTGGTTTCCTGTTATTTCCCTGTTCCTATTTTTTTCCCTTGAATCAGCTTTAATGATCATGAGACCATGGAATCAGTTGGCTTGGTGGGCAGATCTGATTGAAAGTCACCTGGAATGACTTTAATGACAATAAATTACATGATTGCATGATCACTGGGTCTAATTTAGTGAGGTGCTCTCAATTCACTGCAGAACTTCTATGATAAATGGGCTGTACTCACATCCAGTACCATGCTGAATATGACATTTACAAAAACTATTCTAAAGTAGTTACTCCTATAAAGCAGTGAAGGACATTTATACGTCTGAACCCAGGAAGGATTCTTCTTGCACACAAGAAAAGAGAAGCTGAAAGACCAGTAGGCTCAAGAGGTATGTTGAAATCTAACTGTCCTTCAGGCATATTACTAATACTGAAAGCAATGTCGACAGCTTCGTAAGTTAGAGGATCTGGAGTGAGTATATCAGTAGCAGGATTCTAAAACTGTAAGTAGTTAGAGTGTAATCTGCTTTTAATAGTAAATTTGGATTATGTTATGCTCAATTTTGCTTCAGCACACAAAGAGATACATACTACTAAAGCAGTAAATTACTTTTTCAGATGGTGACTTGGCAGTTGTAGCAATTACAGAAGTCTGACTACTTGTCAGATGTTATCCTCATACTCCCCCTCAATATCTAGTTTGTTAGAACAGAAAAATATGTTTAGATTAGGAAAAACACTCAAGGGCATAGTTAATAATAACAACTTCGGCAAATATTTTGAAAGAGACTATATGGAATAATCAGAAATATGACAAGTCCCATGTAACTCAATTGTTCAATATTTAAAGTGTCAAAACAGACACTATTTTAAACTGCAAACATTTGGTAAGATTAATTTTCTCCTTTCTAAGCAATCAGGCACAGTACCATGTGTAGCTCTGCTACCTTAAACTGCTTAATTATCCAGTTCACCAATTTCATCTAGTTACCACATAACCAATAGAGATAAAATGTCAAGGTGTCTTGCACATTAAGAAATGCCATATAAAGTACCTCTTAGAGTACACAAAAGACAAGGAAGGATGAATAACTGTGACAGAAAACTTGGCATGTTTTGAAATCCACACCTACCGCAATATTTCCACAGGTTTGGAAAGCAGTGAATATAAACATAAAAGAGACTCCCAAGATAATGATGTTGAAAAGTTTTTTGGATTCAGGAGACATCTTGTGTTTTCTTGCCAAAGCCTCAGCTTCAGTCTGGAAAAAGTCTATTTTCCTTTAAAGGTTTCCTCTTAACTGCTGTTAAAAACAAACAAGCAAGAAGAATAACAGAAAAAACAAGAAAGCTTAAAAAATGATGATTACTGCGGGCTGCTTACCAGCTGTTAGGACATAACCATCAACCAACTCTTAAATATTGTACAGTAAAATCAGTAACTTGAAAAGCAAACAACAAAGAAAAGTCTGGTAGAAAGGGTAAAGATCCACAATCTCTACCTTTTCCCATGAAGTTAACAGAGCAGACTGCAGCGTGTTACTTCTTCATGACATCACTTTCCCCCAGGTGAAGAAGTTTCCAAGGTATCAGCTCAGCTGGTTGCCACTGTTTGAAATTCGAATTCCGGAACACAGCCTCTAAATCACTTGATGAAGGAAAGATGAGACATTCGTCCACAGGAGTCATTTTCATGCATGTTGGACAGGAAATAAGGAACATTTCCCAATCTAGATCAGCTGACTCAGCCTGTGTGCACTCTGGGAAATGCAGTTTTATGAAAGTATACCTTTGCCACTTAAAGGGGTGGTAATCTGCTAATCCTTAACATAAAATGATTTGTACTTGTCTAACAATTGTAATCTCTATCCACTAAATAACACCTGGCAAGACAAGAAAAGCATCAGAAAATCATCTAAGACAACTGTTTAATCCACTGAATCCACACACACAGAGTTATTCCAAAGGGAAAATGATCCTGCCTGGGAAAAACCACACATCTCAGTGCTACCAGCACACAAACTCCACAGGGTGCTTCTGTCATCGTCCCAGTGACTCAGGATAGAAAAGAGTCTCCATAATCTTTCACTGCCTTATCTCAAGGAACAGCACTATAATTATCAATTACATGCCCTTCATATTACACTTCATATTGTTCCTAAATGAATTTCAGATCAACTGAACTTTAAGTTGTGAAGATCTCTGTTAAAAGTCAAAAGAGGCTTGATCACACGTTAACTGAACGGCTGCTTTTTACTCTCACTATCTTCTGTCTGCCCTCTTGGGCCTCCCATTAGAATATCAAGCTGGGGGGGGTTCTAACACAAGCAAAGCTCTCTCATTCCTTTGTTAAACTATGACTTTATAGTACCAGCCTTTTAATATCCTCTGGGCACTGTGTCCCACTCATGCCTCCTCCCCTTGTGCCACCATAAAGATTCACCTACCTGCACAGCAAACTGGGTGGGTGCAGTGGAGCAATCCTTTTGGTAACAGCTTGTGTGGAACTGACTGAAACTGCCAAAGAAGGGACATAGGAAACTCCCTCCGTCGCTTTAGGGAAACCATTGTAAAGAGAAACTTCACTTTTCAGCAGATGAATTACAATTTTAAAGCAAAATTATCCGGGAAAAACCAAAACAAATACAGCACGAAGCAACACACGATGTGAAAATCAGTACTGGGTTATTTGACTTCCTGAAGTCCTGTTGCCTCTGGATTTGATTGATGTCACTTCATATTTTCATACTTCAGTGCAAAAAATATTAAACACAACTGCACCAAGAATGAGGATTTAAATTCTGAGTTTGCTTTCTGATTGTTAATATTATCATTTCATTGAATAAATCACTACTGTCCCTTTCTTTCTATTCTTAACACAGAACTATGGAACAGATGGATAGAAACACTTATTGTTAGAAGAAAGAGGTATTGGAATTCACACTCGGAGTCTGGGAATTTGATTCAGCGACTGCAGTCACATACCAACACCTTTTTGGGAGGGGGAAACAGCTTTCACGTTATCCCCTAAACAAACCTCTGTGAATCTGTCACTTTTACACAAGGGCTGTGCTGATCTCCCTTGTTCCCACTTCACCAAAGCACAACCTCGCAGAGAACACCGTGTGTAAATGAGCACAGCTAACGCTCCCCAGCTCGACTCGCAGCTCCCCAACACGGACGGGCGCAGCCGCGGAAGATCGCCTGGCAAGCAGGGCTCTACCACCGCACCACAGCCCACATCCAGCGCCGCACGAACCGAGGAGGCCTCCCCAAGCTCCGCTACGGGCAGGAGATGAAGAAAAACCCCACGAAGCGCACTGCCGGGCCCCTCAAGAGCACAGCCCGCCTGCCCTCACAACACCCGAGCCACGGCTCCAACCCACCTCCCCTCACAGCGCGCCGCCATTTTGAGCCGCCTCCCCGCCCGCGCGAGAGCCCATCCCCTTCGGGCTCGCTACTTTTCCTTTCGGCGCGGCGGCGTTCCCCGCCCCTCCCCCAGCACCCGCCCTGTTTCCGTTTGGATTTTAGATTAATTAATTTTTTATTTTTTTTTTATTACCGTTTCCAGCGCACATTGTTCAAATTTTCCCCGCCTCCGCCGAGTCCTTCCGGGTCAACGGCGGCGCCGCCTCAACGGCCGCTTTTCACAGCTGGCGAGTTATTAATTCAGCAGCCGCTGTCCCGCGCGCGCTCCTCCGGGATCCGCGGCCGGCAGCGGAAAAAATAAAATGTAAGAATAATGAGAAAAAAGAAAACGCGGCTCGAGACAGGAGGCGGCCACGGGGCGAGAGCTTTCACTTCCGGGTCGTCGTCGGCCATTTTGTGGCGCTAAGTATCCGCGCGCGGGCGGTGCCCGCTCATTTCCTCCCAGCGGCGGGCAGGGGAGGCCGCTGCCGGCGCCGCGCCTCCGCCCCGGCCTTAAGCCGCTTGCTCTGTCCGCCCGGACCGCAGAGGTGGGTGCCTGCGCCTCGCTCTTCGCTGAGGACCTTGCGGCGTTGCCCTATGCCCTGTACCTCCCCTCCTTTCTGGACTCTTCTAGGCCGCCGCTTAGGCGCCTCCCCTCCGGTGTGAGGCGCTTCCCTCTCAGGGCCGCGCCGTCTCGTAAGGCGTCCCCTTCTCCCTTCCCTCGGGTTTCTTCTCCTCAGCCGCCGCCGCCCCTCGGGGGCTGTTGCCCGCCATGAGTTACGGGCGCCCGCCGCCGGACGTGGAAGGCATGACGTCCCTCAAGGTGGACAACCTGACCTACCGTACTTCCCCGGACACGCTCCGGAGGGTCTTCGAGAAGTACGGCCGTGTAGGCGACGTCTACATCCCGCGGGACCGCTACACCAAGGAGAGCCGTGGCTTCGCCTTCGTTCGTTTCCACGACAAACGCGATGCCGAAGACGCGATGGATGCCATGGACGGGGCCGTGCTGGACGGCCGTGAGCTCCGTGTGCAGATGGCCCGTTACGGCCGCCCCCCTGACTCACACCATAGCCGGCGGGGCCCGCCGCCGCGCCGCTACGGGAGCAGCGGCTATGGCCGCCGCAGCCGCAGGTGAGCGCCTGGAGGGGTGCGGAGTTGCAGCAGTTAGACGGGGCTCGGGTATGTGCCTCTGTGGTGGTGCCCTTGGGTTTCCTTTTCCGAGTGACTTTCGTGGCGGGGTTGGGAGCGGGGAATAGGGGTTTAGTAGTGAAGGCACGTGGAGTTTCCTCGGAGCGGAAGGGGTTTGCGCTGTAGTAAATTTAGCCCCCAGCCACTCACTCCGAACAATGGCGCCCTCGGAACACTCATTTTCTTGCCCACGTGGGTCCCGTTCCGCCCTCCCTGTCCTGAAGTAGTCGTTGGAGTCTGTTGCGCCGCCCCTGTTCAGCTTTAACGTGCCTTTTTTTCCTCCCCCTCCTGGCATGTTTTAGCCCTAGAAGACGCCGTCGCAGCCGATCTAGAAGCAGGAGCCGCTCTAGATCCCGCAGTCGGTCCCGCTACAGTCGATCCAAATCCCGATCTCGCACACGCTCTCGGTCTCGCTCCACCTCCAAGTCCAGGTCTGCCAGGAGATCCAAATCAAAGTCCTCATCTGTCTCCAGATCCCGGTCCAGGTCTAGATCACGGTCCCGATCTAGAAGCCCTCCCCCTGCCTCAAAGAGGGAATCCAACTCTAGATCCAGATCTAAGAGCCCTCCTAAGTCTCCGGAAGAAGAAGGAGCTGTGTCCTCCTAGGAACATGGTAATGTACCTCAGGGTCAGCATGTGTTGCATGTTACTTTATTATAGTACTTAGGTGGGGTGTTGGGTAGTTTGTAGAGTATTAATAGCCTGAAGCAAGTGGATCCTAACGGGGCACATTGTTAGTTGGTTTTTATTTTCTTGAGCAGTGCTTTTTGGTTATCGGTTTAGGGAAATTAATACCAAAGGGCTTTCTACATGGATTTTCTTTTTAAACAGAGAAAATGTTTTATTGAGAGATTAATGGCTTGGTTTTAATAAAATATTGTATGAGACGCAACCTATGATGAAAAATGACTATTTCTTACTGTATTTATCCAACATCTGCATTTTCCCCTTTAAAGCTGCGGTCTCCTGTTTGCTAAAAGAATATTGGCCAGTATTGCAGATTTTAACTGATTTGGCTGATCCTCCAGGGACCAGTTTCTGTGGGCGTGTATTGGAGCAGGTTTGTCTTTAACTGTTAAAGATACACTATCCTTTTATAACGGAAGATCGGTTCAGTGGCCGTTATACTGACTGGAGGTAATAACTGTTCTGGAAAAGTGGCAAATTGCAATGAGAAAACCACGGAAACTAGGTTTTTTCCTCAAGTTGACATCTTGAAGAGGCATCTAAGGATACACACCGGGTGGGGAAAGGATAGTGTGTCTTTAACCCTTCAAACTGTTTGGTCCTGTTTTTTAAAGGAAAGGGCCTAAGCTAGAATTGAAGTTAGATAATTGTAGCAAAATTAGTTACCTGTTGTGTTTTGAATGCTACTTAGAGTTTAGTTAAGTCTTTAAGAAGTGCTAGTTTTGTAACTTTTATATAACTTTCAATAATCTACTGTTGAACAGGCTGAATTGAAGTTAATGGTGGCTTGATCTCCAGCCTGATGCTTACTTTTCTTTGTAACTACGTATTCTGATACAGAACCTTACATTTGGCCTCTGAAGTAAAGCAACACGTTTGGGGGGGAGGTGGAGCACTATGGAAACTCCTAAAACTTAATTAAATTAGGCAAAGCCAGTTGAAACACAACTAGGAGTATACCTGAAGTCATCCCCACAACCAAAAGAGACAAGGTAGAAACCTGGCTGAATTTTTCTTTCTTCAAACCTAGATGCATCACATAAATGAGAGCTTCCATAAAGGACGCCTTTGGGGGGAAAGGATCGCTTGAGTCTTCAGTCCCTTGGAGAGCCCTGGCCAGAGCAACCAGCTGATGAAAAGGTTATTTTGTAACATTTTGTCTAACTTTTTAATTGTTTAAGTTGCGCCTCAAGTGGCAGATTTTACATTTTATGTGCCATTTTGTTGCTGTTATTCAAATTTCTTGTAATTTAGTGAAGTGAACGACTACCGATTTCATTATTGGCTTGGATATTTGAGGTAAAACTTCCATTTTTGTTTATATAGTGCTGACTTCTATTTCAAATTAAAACTGATGGTAACTTGCTGCCTCCAGTTTCATACTGAGGAAATGAGCAGCCATTACATGCTGAGTAGCTAACTCTTGTCAAAAACTACTTTCAATTTTGTCTTCATTCCTTAAATAAAACCCTGCCAGACTTCAATTTGAAACTTAACTGTAAATGCTTTTTTTTTTAATTATTATTACTTTGAATTAAAATAGTATCTTTAAATTCAAATTGATAGAAATCTTTTCAGGTGACAGTTAATATTTGAAAAGGATTGTTTTATCAGCCTCAATTCTAATCTCTTCTCTTATGTATTTTTGTGCACTAGGCGCAGTTGTGTAGCAGTTGAGTAATGCTGGTTAGCTGTTAAGGTGGCGTGTTGCAGTGCAGAGTGCTTGGCTGTTTCCTGTTTTCTCCTGATTGCTCCTGTGTAACGATGCCTTGTCGTGCAGAAACAAATGGCTGTCCAGTTAATTAAAATGCCTGACAACTGCACTTCCAGTCACCCGGGCCTTGCGTATAAATAATGGAGCATACAGTGAGCACATCTAGCTGATGATATACACACCTTATTTTTTCCAGAATGGTAAAACTTTACCAACCTACATATATGAACTTATATATACAAGAAATGTAATGTTAAGACAAAAAATGGTTCATTCCTTTGTAAGTACTGATTGGTGTATCTTTTGCTTAAGACATTCTGTACTATACCCACTGTCTCTGTAGTTAATATTAAACATTTTTTCTGTGTTAACTTTTCTCAACTTAATGTCTGAGTCAGCTTATTTTTAGCTTTGAAAGATTTCTGCAATTCCACTGACAATGTTTAACTTCTCTGTAGTAGCTGAACGCATTCTACCGCTACAAATTTTATCTACTGGGGTGGCTTTTAAATTACTAAGGGCAAACTAACCAGTAACTAACCCAAACATTGTATGGCAAGTGGTGCACACCAGAGTCCAAACCCCAAACCAGACAGGTCTGTTGGATGTTATTATGAAAGTGGACACTGAGCAGTACTGATTTTATTTGCTGTGTACTTGCCCCAATTCCACAGGCTGCTGCTTGGCAGTAGCTAATCTTACAGTGATGATTTCTATTTCTTGATTTGGATACCAAATGAACTGCAACTTAAACCATTGTGTGTCAAGAGTTATTGTAATGCTTTGTTAACTTTTATGCATGTATGTTAAATGGGAATGGAAACATCTGAATACTTGCAATCTGGCTTGATTGAGGATTAAAAGTACTTTTCTACTAATGGAGGAGTTTGTATGTTCCAGGGCTGCATGACCAGACTGAGTCATTTAAAAACAAAGGGGCTGGGTTTTGTATGTGAATCTCTGGGAAAAAGCCTCAGTCTTGGGAAACAGATCTGACTCTTTAATACTGAAAGAGTATGGCTAACTCTTCCTCATAGCTGAAGTTGTAAGTTCAGGTTGGCTCTTTTGGCTCGTCAGGTGGTTCTGCTCTGTTGTACAGCGGTGCACAAAATGACATTGAGTCTTTGAACCATGCAACGATCTTTGGGGAGGAGCACAAATTTCTCAAGCCATAGCTAACAATCAAACAGCTTTATTTTTACAATGCATGTTTTAAGGATTACTTAAAGGGATCTGCTTCCCACCAAATATGCATGAGGTTTGCTGTATAAACAGGACTCTTTTCTGCTGGTCTGTGCTACAACACACAGTTCCCAATTCAGTATCATTTTGTATTGGAAACAACAAGTGGAATAAACTTAAGTACTATCTGCTTGTGCTAGTGAGATGATCATCATTTCAATGGTATGTCTTCCTGGTAGGGAAGAGCTGGCCAAGTGCTCTTTGTCTGCTCCGAAGGAGCGCAAGGGAACAGGAATGCTCCTCAGTTTCCACTTGTAGAGCAAAGCTTCTATAGACCAGTCAGCACTGAGGGGAGGAAATACCAGTATGTGAAAACAATCCCAGTTTGTAACTTCTGGGTAATTACAGGAGAGTGTTGCTGAACAATTACAGCACTTCACAAAACAAAGGTAACAACTTTCTAGTCAACAGCAAATTGGTGGTTCTTGGATGGTTATGATCTTAGGCTGCTTTTGGCTACTAGGCTTAGGATTTGACTCATAGCAGCCTGATGGACAGTCTGAGGAGCTCTGAATGGGTGCAGTGGTGTCTCTGGGCAGTTAACACTCAAGCTGAGATGGGGCACAAGAATTGAGATTCGAGTCTTAAATGCACGGAAGTGTTTACCTTCGGACTTGATAAGTAGTCCAGAATTGAGCATGTGGGTTCTTTTCCAGCAAGAAGTAAACTGTAGTTAAAATATCTTCAAAGTCTGTGTAGTTTGGGAAGATGAAGCAGTCTTGGTTAGTCTCTGGGTTCTAGGTATTGTTAAATATGCCTGGCTGTATGAAATGGTAATTGGAAATCAATAGGGACCTGAGAAAATGGCCTTGAGTGGTGAGTCTGTAGCTCCTTTTTCTACACCCACCCTCTGGTGGTATTTATACCAGCTTAATACTAAGTTACCCCAAGAATAACCAGTCAATAGCACAGTGTCAAGCTCAAGGCTGACACCTGCTCTCTTGACAGTGTTCCCGCTATCACGTGTATGCAAAGTCCTTGCAGTTTGTCACAAATCAAGGATACCAGAGAGGATTAACATACCTTTGGGGTCAAAAAAGATATCCGATCCTAAAATGATGTCTACAGGCGGAAGAGAGAGCAGATCCGGGGACACGCGCCCCCAGGTGAGTCCCAGGACAGGGACATGGGACAGCCCATTCAGTAGGCAGCTCCTCCGGCAGCTCTGCAGGCACCGTGGCAGCTCCTCGCTGTCTGACAGCGTCACCTCAGCCCCGCACTTGGCGGCCAGGACACCAGGCAGGCTCACACCCGCTCCCACCTGGAACCAAAGTGGGGGCATGGAGCGGGCATGGGGGTACAAGAGGGACTCTCATGGATGAGGGGGGCGTACCTCCAGCACCTGCTTTCCGGGAAGGCTTCCCCTGTGGGCCCACAGGTACTGGGCCAGCACCACGGCGCAGGGCCACACGTACGTGCCGTACTGCGAGTCCGGTACCTGCAACACACCGTGCGCAGTGCCACCGAGCCGGGCCGGGCCGGGCCGGGCCGGGCCCCGCCGCCCCGCGTTACCCCCGCCCCGGGCCGGGCGGTACCTCAGGCATGCGCAGCACCAGCGCCTCCCGCCCAGCCGTGAAGCGGTACCGCCGCACGCGGGCCCGCTGCTGCGGATCCGGCTCCTCCATGGCCAATCACGGGCGGAGACGTAGAAGCACCAGGCGGCGCGGACCAATCGGCAGCTTCTCCGGGCGTGGCGTCACGGAATGGCGGCGGGCGGGTCCCTCAGCGCGTAGCTTCCCCCCGGGGGCCGCCGTTAAACCCTCACCGCTGCCGCGGCGGGCGGGTGCCGTGAAGAGAACCGCGAGAGCCCCGCGCTAACTGCAGACATGCGGCCGGCTTGCACCTATCAGGGAAGCAGCGGGCGCGGAGCGCGGCCCCGCCGGGGGAAGGGAGGGTCCCGGGGCGATCGCACCGGCAGCGCGGCCAAAGGCGCCGGGGGCCCACGCTCCGTCCGTGCCTTCCGCGACACCAACATGGCGGCCTAGCGCCGCTTCCTCGCCTCAGCCAATAAGCGTCAACGGGCGGGCGTAGCGTAGCGGAAGTTGAAGGCGCAGGGAGCCAATGGGAGGGCGGCGTGGGCGGAGCCGCGGCCGCAGCGGCGGCAAGGGGGTGAAATTTCTCGAAGGTGCGGCGGCCGCGCCGGTGCGAGCGGGGCCGAGAGCGGGGCCGAGCCCGCGGTGCGGCGGCGGTAGCGGCGGTGGGAGGCGGCCCCCAGCGCTGCCGACATGAATCATAAGAGTAAGAAGCGCATCCGTGAGGCGAAGCGCAGCGCCCGGCCCGAGCTGAAGGACTCGCTGGACTGGACCCGCCACAATTACTGCGAGACGTTCCCCCTCAGCCCCGCAGCCTGCAAGGTGCGCCCCGGCAGCTCCGGCCCGCCTCGCCTGAGGGAAGCGAGGGGTTCTGGAGATAACGGGGGAGGCTGAGATGGAAACGGAGGAGAGAGAATGGGGACCTGACGGGGTTAGGGAGGCCCTGAGGAGAATCGAGGGGGGAATGACTGAGGGGGTCCTGAGGGGAATGGGGGGAAGGTGATTAAGAGGGGTCCTGAAGTGCTTACGGATGCCTGAGGGGAGAGGGGGGTTATGACTGAGGCAGTCCTAAGGCGATTGGGAAGGTCTGAGGGGAAGGCGTGGCAGAGGGAATCCTGATGGGAACCACAAGGGGAAAGGGCCCTTTCTCGAGGCTGGGGGTGTGCCCTGTGGGTGCCGGGACCCTGGGGACGAGGGTTGGGATGGGCAGCGGGAGGTCACGCAGCACCCGTGGCTTCTCATTCCTCCACGTGGCGGGGGATGCGGGAAGGACCGGGCCCTGTCGGGGTGGAATGGGTACTCCCGGTGCTGGGGCACCCACATAACTCCCAGGAGCCTCAGGGGCAGTGAAGGGGTGAATGCAGCAGGGGCTGTGTCAGCCCGAGGGGCAGGGGTGGTCCCTCCACCTGGGGCTTACCTCGGTGGGAGGAGTGCTAAAGGGCTCTAGGGTGCTGGTGTTACGGGTATGTGCAAGGACATGTGCATGAGAAATAGGGCTGCAGCCTCGGGGAGCTTAAAATAGCGCACAAACAGCTTGATATCCTCATGGTGTATGGAGCAGAGTGTGAGCGTGAAGCTCCTCCACAGTAACTTAACATGGTTCTAGAGCATCAGTCTGGCCTAATACCTACTCTGTATTCCTCTGTTGCCTTCCCAGGATAATGTGGAGAGGGCAGATGCACTCCAGCTCACAGTGGAGGAGTTTGTTGAGCGGTATGAGAAGCCTTACAAGCCTGTAGTCCTGCTGAACGCTCAGGTGGGCTGGTCCGCCCAGGAGAAGTGGACTCTGGAGCGGCTGAAACGTAAATACAGGAACCAGAAGTTCAAATGTGGGGAGGACAATGACGGTTATTCTGTGAAGATGAAGATGAAATACTACATCGAGTATATGGAAACCACGCGCGATGACAGCCCACTCTACATCTTTGACAGCAGTTATGGAGAGCATCCCAAGCGCAGGAAACTTCTGGAGGACTACAAAGTACCCAAATTCTTCACCGATGATCTCTTTCAGTATGCAGGGGAGAAAAGGAGGCCACCTTACAGGTACAGTACATTAACAGCAAGATAGAATTGGGTGTTTTCCATCTCATCAGCTCTTCCTGAATAGGTATGATGGTGTTGCATGAAACAAAGCGGTAGCTTTACATCCACTCCTTTGACATGAGTGTACGTCCGTAACCCAGAGGCATGGAAGGGCAGATTTGTTCATCAGTTTCTGGTTCTGCTGCCAGAGTCACTACTAGTTTATGTCTTTGGGTTTATTTTTCTTTTCATTAAACATTTTCCATCACTTCTTGGATTTTTCAAAAATTACATAGCTCCTGGAAGTACTGAAGATTATTTTCTTGCTGTGTGTGCCTTCAGGCTTTCAAATTTGAGGTGCCCTGGGACTTGCTCCTGGGTTTTGCACCAGTGGCTTATGAGCAGTGTGGAATTCTGTTTAATTATGAGTCAGTCCTTTTAAGGTAAAGATCTTAAGCTGATTAGTATGAAGTGTAGAGACTGGTTCTTAGCTCCCCTTCAGATGATTTTGAGAAAACAGTGGTTCACATCTGTGTAGTCTCTGCAACTCCTTATTCCTTTTTTTTTGTGGTTGACTGGAAAAAGGTTTAAATGACATCGAATTCCTGAATTCAAATGCAACAACCTTGTATTTGGGCCGTTAGATGCAAAAGTGATTTCTGTGTTAATATGACACAGCAGTGTGAGCATAAGATGAACCCTCCCAAGTAATTAAAGACTTCAGTGACATTATAATCCAAGAATACCTTGTCCTTTGGGTGACATGAGGCTGTGATGTGGGCTTTTAATTGTTTAAGGTGTTTAAAATAGAACAGGTAATAACAATGGTGCTCTTCTTTGCAATCTCTCATGTGTCTGTAGCCCAGCTGTGCTTTTGCAGGGCTGAAGCATGAAGCTGGTGCAGTTTAAGATCACTGAAGTAGGTGTTTTTACAATGTTGTAACAGACCTTTTTTATAATTCACTTCTAAGAACACACAATGCTGTGAGCAAATGCAAAAGCACAGCAGCAATAGTCACTAGTAGAAACTGAATACACTTACAGGACTGGTAGTCATTTTTCCCAAGCTACAGGTGGACCAGATAATCTGGATGTGACTCACTTGGATTGCTCTCTCCTTCTGCCCCTGCCCTGGCCACCTACAGGCACATGCTGAGCTTCTTATGAGCTTGGTATTCACAGTTCTTGTACTTTGCTCTGTAAAATGTGGGTTTCTTTGAGGTTGTTACCATTTTCTGATAAACGAGTGATGCAAGGGAATGCACTGGTACATCCTTGAGTTTGGGGTTTCATTTAGGTACAGAACTGGGTGAAGAACATCCAGTAGTTAAGAGCATAACTGGAAATCCAACAGAGGGTGGTGCTTTCTAATCATATGAGCAGAAGGTAAACTGGACAGATTGACCTCTGGATTGATAGGTGAGTGACAGTGTATTGATCTTAAAGGAAGAACTCCTGCTGTTCAGGGCACCTTTATTGGAATTTTTCCTCTTTAAAATGAAGGCAGTAATTTTGGGAAGCCATTTACTGCAGCAGCTGTTCTAGTTTGGGGAGTTGACGGGGTTTGTTGGTTTTGCTTTTTAGATTGAAGTTACGGGTTGTAAAGCTTTTAACAGCAGATGTGATATGGCAAGCTGGGAAACGTTCATTGTGAATTAAATACCTGGAGTAAGTTGCTGGTAAATGATAGTGTTGCTAAATAAGGGGGTTTAAAACTTCTAAGTGCGTAGTTCGAGGTTATAGTCAGAAAAATGGTCCTGAACAGTGCATCTGTCTCTGTACCAGACACATCTTTGTGTTTAATTTCTTCTGGCTCTTAGTAAAAGCTTTGGCTTTTCTGCTTGCAGTTTAATCAGCTTTCCAAGGGTAATATGAATCTAAAGAGTGAATTGATAATAGAAGTGACAAACAGCTGCTTTATACCTTTTTTTGTCTCATTTGTGAAGTAGGCAGGGTGCAGCTTGATAACCAGACTTAGTCTTACAATCAATGCTAGAAAATGACTTGAAAACCAGCTTCATGCACACCTGCATTGGAAAGGGGAGATGGAGGTTTTTTGAACCTGTGAACTCATTGCTGGGTATCACCTGCCTGTCAGCCACACAACAGAGGTCATAGAATAGTTTGGGTTGTAAAGGACCTTAAGATCAACCAGTTCCAATCCCCTGCCATGGACAGGGACACCTCCCACTAGACCATGTCACCCAAGGCTCTGTCCAAACTGGTCTTGAACACTGCCAGGGATGGGGCAGCCGTAGCTTCTCTGGGCAACTTGTGCCAGCACCTCAGCACCCTCACAGTAAAGAACTTCTGCCTTAGATCAAACCTGAACTTCCCCTGTTTCAGTTTGAACCCATCACCCCTTGTCCTGTTGCTGCAGTCCCTGATGAAGAGTCCCTCTCCAGCATCCTTGTAGCCCCCTTCAGACACTGGAAGCTGCTCTGAGATCTCCACGCAGCTTCTCTTCTCCACACTGAACAGCCGCAATGTTCTCAGCCTGTCTCCATACAGGAGATGCTCCAACCCCTAATCATCCTCATGACCTCCTCTGGACTTGCTCCAGCAGCTCCATGTCCTTACATCAAGGACACAAGAACTGCACGCATTGCTCCAAGTGAGGTCTCACAAGAGCAGATTGAAGGGTCAGGATCACCTCCTTTGACCTGCTGGTCACTCTCCTTTGGATGCAGACCAGCATACAGTTGGCTTGTTGGTGCTTTAGTTTCTACCGTCTCTGCTGCCCGTTAAACAATTCTTGCTGCTTGGCACTGTCACCTCACACTTAAACTGATATGCCAGATCTTTTCCAGGGGAAATGAGCAACTGGAAGTGCTGCTGTTGTTAAACATGTAGCATAGATCAAGTTTTCCATTGGGAGAAATAAACCTTGCAAATGGGGAATGAGAATATACACACCAAATCCTGAACGTTCACTGGAGAGTAAGCTCCATCTAGTTAAATGCTGGAATTGAAAAGCCTTTTGTAAATGAACAGAAGGCATAGAGGGAGGTCAGGGTTGCATAATTTTGCTCTGTTCCTTACTTGCAATTCCTTTTGTTTGGTCCTCATTGTTCTGCAGCTTTGGATCTGTTTGAGCAGAGAATTCAGGAAAACCCAGGCTTAGGAGACGACTCCTGCTCAGAAAGAAACCTAACAGTCTGTTGTGCCTTAACCGCATTCATAAACCTTGAAATCACTATGTATTTTATTGCAGAACTGTTTAAAACAAAATACAGCTATGAAATACGAAAAGCTAGCTTCAGTTTCTTGTCCCGGAGTCATTCCTGTCCCAGTTCATGTTGGTTTCTGGGTTGAACCCATCTTTATGCCGTAGTATGGCCCTAACAATCTCAAGAAGGTAAACGAAGGAGCTATAACTACCTCAATTTCCAACTGGATGTGAAATGAACAGCTGGAATTTTCTGCCTTAACATGAAGCTACTTGCTTGCTCTGTGACTAAAGAATTTTATTTTCCCCCCTGCAGATGGTTTGTGATGGGCCCACCTCGTTCTGGAACAGGAATTCACATTGATCCCTTGGGAACTAGTGCATGGAATGCCTTAGTCCAGGGACACAAACGTTGGTGCCTGTTCCCTACCAGCACCCCCAGAGAGCTGATCAAAGTGACGCGAGAAGAGGGGGGGAACCAGCAGGATGAGGCTATCACTTGGTTCAATGTCATCTACCCCAGGACACAGCTCCCCACCTGGCCCCCTGAATTCAAACCCCTGGAGATCCTGCAGAAGCCAGGAGAGACAGTCTTTGTGCCAGGTATGGACAGCTCTCTCCAGTAAGGAAATCATAGAATTACGGAAGAAATCTGGGAGAGAAAAGCATATATTTAACTTTTGTGCATGGTAGACATGAAGAGAGTATTTTGGCTTTCTTATATGGCCCATCTCTTACCAAAAAAAAAAACTTATTCTGAGCTGTTTCAAGAGGGGTGTACATTGTGATGCATATTCTGGGACTATTCAGTTACTTCCTGAGTATCCTGAAACCATATGGCCTGTAGCCTAGGATTGTGTGTGGTACAGATAACAATACAAGTGGAGCCTGAGTTGCAGCATTGCAGGACTCCCCAACTAAATTGCAGTAGTAGGAAACCACCAAGGTATAAAATAATAGAGGTGTTTGAGTAGAAGCAACTCTCGGACAAAAACGTTTGAATATATATATACTGTCACAAATCCATAACTGAATTTTGTAGGCTGGGTAGTGGGACTGCAGAGGAATTTTTCTTAGCTGTGAGGAAAGAACTACTTCAAGGCACTGACACCTTCCACCCACCTCCCTGTGGTTGTGCTTCATCTTGCATTTGAAATCAAAAGCTGAAGCAAGAGCCAATAAAGCTGCCATTCTCTCTTGAGTGGCTGCACTCTGTGTGCTCATTGTAACTGGGAGGTGAAGGTGGCTTATGGATACAGAGGGTGAGTTCTCAGTGCCCAGTTCTAAACTCTACATATTGCATTGGCTTATTCAGCTTCTATCTGCATTGCTCATCTCTCACATCCAGCTGACTTCATGTTTGAAGAGTGCCTTGTCTTGGCACTTCTTGGTGACTCCTCAGTGTACCTTCTGTTAACATTTTGTAGCTGTCAGGTTCTATTAAACTGGTTCCTTAGTTTTTCTCTGAGGTCTAAGTGGGTTGTAAGAACACCACTGTCTATTTTTATCTATGTGGAGAAGCAGTTTTGCGTCTATTTTTAAATGAAAGGTTAGTTTGTAGTCATAAGAACCCTGCTAAATCAGCATGGAAAGTGCTCTCCAGCTAACAGAACGGGGCTCTGTGCAGTCTGGATTACAATGGTTCTTGCTGTTAAGCCGTCAGCAGTCAGTGTGTTCCTGTCTGGTCAGATCTTCAGTGCTGTTTGTGAGCTGGGTAATTTGGGCAGACCTTTGAGCTGCCTTTTGTGGTGTTTTTCTAGGTGGCTGGTGGCATGTAGTTCTCAATCTTGACACAACCATTGCCATCACACAAAACTTCGCCAGCTGTACTAACTTCCCTGTGGTGTGGCACAAGACGGTGAGAGGGAGACCCAAACTGTCACGAAAATGGTACAGGTAAGAGATTTAATAGCTTTCTTTTCATATTTAAGAGATTTAATAGCTTTCTTTTCATATTCTCTACTTAAAACCCCATATACCCTGTTTGTTTACATGCAGTGCTACTGCTCAAAGCTAACCCTGACATTTTAACTGTATTTAGGATCCTAAAGCAGGAGCATCCTGACTTGGCAGCCTTGGCTGATTCAGTTGACCTGCAAGAATCTACTGGCATTGCTTCTGATAGTTCTAGTGATTCTTCCAGTTCCTCAAGCTCCAGCTCCTCAGACTCTGATTCAGAGGTAATGCTTTTTACCACAGAAGGTGATCCATAACCTGCAGTTACATTGTTTTTTTCCATACCTGATTGAATGTCCTCATACTTACATTCATGTCTTATGAAAGAAATGAATAGAAAGCAACTAAACAAAACTATGTGGTGGAGGAGCCTATGGTCTTTGTGGATTCCATTTTGCTGAAGCCTCTCTTTGTATTGCTAAATGGACTTGGTTTGTTTGGTCTGTATTTATATTCTGTATAAATCTGTCACTCATTTAGCTAAGCCATGCTGTGTAAAATGGCTGCAAAATGAATGTTTTAAAACTGGAGAGGGGGCACAAGCTCCAAAACAGAGACTGTGACTTATAATGGGACATTTCTGTGCATCTGAGTCCTTCAGAAGGTACTAAATCTGCTCTTACTTGGAAGAGTATGTCCTTCTAGGAGCCAGAAGTAATGCCTCCATTGTCTTGCCCCACACCAGTTAGTGGTGAAACCTAAGAACATACCATATGTTCCTGAGCTTTAAATGCTTAATTTAAAACTTATTTCGTGTGACTAATCTAAAACAGAACATTCTTTGGGTACTGGTCATTCAGGGTTGCTGAGATAGCTCTAACAGTAAATTCCACAGCACAAACAGTGTTCTAGGTTTCTCTGAATTCTGGTCCCATCTCTTCATCCTTCAGTGCGACTCTGGCTCCGAGACAGAGGGGATGATGCACAGGCGGAAAAAGAGGAGAACCTGCAGCATGATGGGGAATGGTGACACAACTTCCCAGGACGACTGCGTTAGCAAAGAGCGCAGCTCCTCCAGGTGACCCCATGGCAACTGTTGGCTTTAAACAAGGAAAAGACAATACAAGGCAGAGCTGGCAGACCTCAGACAGGGTGTTGCATCAGGACAGAGGGATGGAAAGCAAGGGATTCCTTACAGAACATAAAGCAGGTGGCCAGTGGTGGTATCTTCCCTCCACAAGTTATTTTAATTGCTCAAAGCTAAGATTCATGATAGCTTTTTAAAAGTGAGGCTATTTATTTAATAAACAGTTTTATTGCTTTTCCTAGTTGTCTCTTTTAATAAAGTGGTATATTTTTGTTTAGTGGGAGAGGTGGGGTATTTTAACTGTCCTTCAGAGGGCACAAATGAATAGTGAACAGTTAAAGATGAGAAATCGTCAAGCCAGGCTTAGGTTTTGATGCCTTGCTGTTCAAGTGGAAAACCTTCAAGTAATTGTATGGTTTCTCTTATTGTTGCCTGGTTACTTCAGTTTGGCTCACTGCTTTATCTGTTAAAGGCAAAATTCATCCGCAGTGTCTGTGCTTATCTTTAAAAAAAATGCAAGTTTCTAGTTAGTCTGGAGGGAGGAAAGTTGATATTGCAGAACCAGGAATTAGATACTGCTTAGGGAAAAGTTGCTAAGGAAGCTTCCTGAACTTGCCAGATCAAACCCAGTGAAATGGTGGGATTCTGGGAGTATACTGCAAGGAGGAACTCAGAAATTTTTTACTAAATGAAGCCTTTTTGTTACATAGCAAAGGCTTGCCAAAATTCCTAAGCAAACCCCTTGCAGCTTGCTTAACTGATGCTGCTAAATGAGCTGCCCATCTGCGTTAGGGTGCTGTCTAGTTACTGAGCTGCTGGGTGCTCCAGGTTTCAGGTGGATGATGCCCCATCCGTCCCTGGCAGTGTTCAAGGCCAAGTTGGATGGGGCTTGAAGCAGCCTGCTCTAGTGGGAGGTGTTCCTGCCCATGGTAGGGGGCTGGAACTGAATGAGCTTTAAGGTCCCTTCCAACCCAAAACTATTCTATGAGTCTATGACTTAACTGGGTGGCCTGCTAACAGGCTGTGCAACAGTAATTTACCTGAGGAAGTCCAGATTCCCTGTATCATGCCTGACTTCCCAGTGTAGGGTACTGCACAAAAACCTGCGTACTCCAGTATATGCTGTCATGTGTCTTGCTGTGATACGTTGCTCTCTTTTTTTCAGGAGTTGCTCATAACTGAATAGAACTGCATTAGAAGTACAGTGCATCATTAAACAGAGAACTGTACTGATTGCTTTGCCCTGAAGGTTTTAACAATTTGTTTGTTATAATGTTGTCAAATCCCATTTCAGCAGCCAGTGTGACTTCAGGCAGGGCACAAGCAGCAGATAACAAAACTTAATGCTGAGCCTGTTCGTTTAGAGGAAAACAAAGCTGTAAAATCTGGAGCACACATGCAGATCTGTTCCTTTGAAAATCCCGTGCAATTTTAAGTCATTTGCACTTCAAATTTTGAAATTAATACCTAAAATGTGAAAGATCAGCACACTCACTAGAGCATTTGTTTCCCAGGTTTCACTGCTCTTCCTCCTGTATGTTGGTTGTTTTACTCTGTGGGGATGGGTGGCCTTTCTGTTCCTCCTGTGTGATGGGTGAGCTGACAGAAACGGTTCCAAACATGTTGCCTTGCTTGTGCAATCCTGTAGGGAAAATAAGCATACAGTTAACCTGCATGCTGCAATCCTGTGTGTCTTGCTAGGAAAGGAGTGCTGCAGTTGTTGACAGACAGGTCTACTTCTTTTAACAGGATTAGGGAATCCTGTGGAGGCCGCAGCTACCCCTGAGAGATGCCACCACCCACCTAGAGGCAGCTGCCCATCGATGCTCCGTTAGCAGCCAGCCAGCTCTGTTCTACCCCCTTCTGCTCCTGTTTCTCACAGTCCTTAAGTTCTTGCCACTCTTCCTCGATCCAGACATCATCTTCACTATGTGCTGTCAAAGGTTGGCTCCTTAATAACTTCTGCGGGGAATGCCCTGACTCTATGTTCTTGTGCAATGCTTTGTCCCCTCTGCGCCCCAAGTGAGTGCACTAAAAACCCACCTTTGGGTAAGGACATGCCAAGTATTTAATGGTTCACATAACTGGCAAGGAAGACAACGGTCAGTTTTTAAAGAACTCTTTTTAAAACCAGCGGGTAAGTGGAAAAACCTGCCTTGTTTTGGCACTGTCATATGTTTACATGTTGTCCTGGACACTTGAGGAAAGGAACACCAGCCCTTTTGGCCTATCTGAACGTCTGGCGGATCTCACACGACAATGTCAGGAAAGGGAGGTGGGATGAATGCTCCAAACCGTGAAGTGACTTCAGTGGAGGTGACCACCAACCTGTAGCGTCTTTCATGGTCTTAATCTACATCTAAGGTGCAACACCTTAACCAGCAATGGTCCATTTACTTTTGCTCTGTGTCTGTTCTGATGACCTGTGACAGAGATGCACTAGCACCTTGTGATAGGAAGCTCAATGGAGCAGGAGAATCCTGGAGTTTCTTGCACAACAAAAACTGGGGGGGAAAGTCACCATTTGCCAGTAATCACAGTCATTTAGGTGCAGGTGTGATGTTTAGTACCAGGCAACAACTGACAAATTCTGACTGTACGGTAACAGTTGCTGGGCTTTAAATACCAAGCAGTGACAGGGCCATGGGCTCACCCAGGCCTGTGCAGTTCACATGCCTAAATGGCTTTTCTTTGAGGTTATGGCTTCAGACGTTTCCAGAACTTGTGGTGCCAATTTGAAAGGACTGGGAGGGGGACATATTGTTGTTTTATGCTTTTTAAAAATGCAGTGTGTTGCTTAAGTCTGTGTAGGTGCATTTGTATTATTCCAGGTAAAGCTCTCATCCCCAAGGGATCTGTTGGGAGCTGCTGGGTATTTTTAGCAGGGGCTTGTGCTGGTAGTGTAAGTGAAGAGGTCTGTCTGCCTGAAGGTGAGCTGCAAGGAAATCTTCCTCCTCCATCAGAGCAGCCCAGTCAGAAGGTGGCTGGGTTGGGGGGCTTCTTTGGATATTCTTCTGCGACCCAGGGGGTGGGTATTAGATCTCTTTAGCTGCTGTTTGGGAGAGGAAACTTGAAAGCAGCAGTAATGTGTGTGTTGTAAACATGCAGTGGTGCCCTGGCACTGGTAGCAGAGTTAAACAGCAGAGTAGCAGCCTTAACTGTGACCTGCTTACTCATGTTGGTGTTGATGGAGCCCAGGACATTGCTTGTCTGGTCTTCCTGATCTGTTTTTTAACTTTGTCTCTTCCTATTTATACGCTCTCCCCTTCTTGGAGAGTTTGTCAGGATCTGTTTCTGGATCTTCTGTGCCAGTCATTTTGTGTAGGAAAAGTGAGGTGGTGGGAAAATGGAGAAAGGGAAGGCTTTTGGTACACTCCTTAGCTGGATTTCCTGTGACAGCCAGGCATAAATGAGCACACTTACTCTGTAGACTGCTGCAGGTTCTTCCACAAGATTACTTCATTTTAAAACTGAAAACTTCCCAATCTCCTGACGTTTCTGGCCAAGGTTGCCTTTTTCCCTGCCTTGATGAGCATGCACAGTGCATGTCTTCTCAGACAGAGCAGGCTGAGGCTGCTGCCTTCTGCAAGAAGGTGAGAGCCTGGAGGAGTGAGGGCTCAGAAGTCTCAGCTCTGTCAGGGTGAGGGAGCCCTTGGAGAGCTTCCCACTGCCCTCTTCACGGTTTGGAGGGTAGTACCTCAGTGAGAGGGCGCATGCTGTAGTTTGCAGTTGCCTTTGGCATTCAGGGTTCAGTTTTACACTCTTCAAACCTTCCACACCCCAGAAGCACAGTGGGAAGATCCAGAGTGCAAGGGATTCTTCCATGCCTATGAACTCTTCCATGGTGTGAAATACAGCAATTTCAGATTGAAGCCTGTGTTTGCCATCCCTCACAGGAAGCAGTGTGTTTGAAATGGACTGCAGGCATTGCAATGCCAGCAACGCTCTACTGACTGCTCCGCAAGGCACTTCCCAATACAAAACAAAGCTGTATCTGTTCAGGCTACCTGGGAATCGAGACTCCTGGGATCTCTGGTTCTTCCACTTACAAGTTCTTGCCTCAGCTGAATGGGTGAGCTTCTGCCTTTGTTTTAGTAGATGAGGAAAATACCTACCTCACAGGGGTGTTGTGAGACTGAAATGTAATTACTGTGTAAGATGCTTTGAAGTCCTCTTCCCACAAAAACTGTTCCAGGCATCTGAAACAACCTGAGACTTCCTATCCTGGTGTTACCTCTCGGTAGCAGAAAACATTGGGGATGTTGTTGTTCAGCACTCTTGGCCACGTGGTGTTCTGTGCTGGCGCTTCCAGAATAGCTGTGTGGTACATAAATTGTAGCAGAACAAGGGGTTTTGTTTTCGCCAGTTTAACTGTTGGCATTTCATGGCCTGCTCCAAACAGGAGGTCCTGCTAGATCAGGAGCCTAACTTAAATTCTTTCTCAGCAGGGAGGCAGTTTCCCTGGCCTTAGGGGAAGCAGGGAGCTGGTGCTTCCCAAGCCCTCCTTCCAGGCTGGGTGAATGAGGAATGAAGTTAACTGTGCTCCCTTGTGCTCTTTGCTTGTGAGAGGCTGACTGAGGAGAGGGGCTTTTGTGCTCCTGCTTTTCCAGGTTTGTGCTTCTTAGGGCATCCATGTCTCTTGATCCCACCCCACCGCTTTTGTGACATGGAGAACCCCTGGATATGGTCCAGTGCCCTCACTTCTTTGAGCCCAAGGCAGCAGCCACTCTGCCTCAGCCCCTGATAGCACTTGCTTGCTCCCCAGGAATAGGCTGAGTGTCCCACTGGGCTTGCACTGGGTGCTTCTTGATTGTCCTGTGTGTGTGGGTGTCACTGTCCTGCCTGCTCTGGTGGAAGCTAAAGGGGTTTGTGAGCTCTGGCCCTCTGCTACCCAGTACAGGCTTGTCTGCTGTGACAGTGAAGGAGTAAATGCCCCCTTGGAACTGTCCATGTGGACAACAGGCATGAGGATCTCAGCAGCTGCTCTCTGCACAAGTGCAGTGGGAGCACAGGCGCAGCTTCCTCCCTTCCCAGCTGGGCTGTGCTGCCTCCAATTTGTCTTCTCAGTTACATTACGCATCTCCAAATGCTTAAAAGACAGACAGCAACCTCTTTCATGATTAACCCAGGCCCTTTTCCTCCCTCAGTCCCCAGCCATCGTAAGGCAGGAGGCATGACTCTTGACTGAATCAAATCCAAAATGCCTGTGTGAGCTGCTTGTACCTGGAGGTTTCTGGCATCCCCCTTGTGAAGGGGGGAAAGAAAGAGCTTAGGGATTCATTTGACAGTCACACTGTCAGCTCCAAGCCCTGCTACTGCCCTTAGCTGCTTTTATCGCCCATCCAGCAGAGCTGGGAATACTCTTAATTGTCTTGTTTGGATGATTGTGGTTTTGCTTTTTATTTGAAATAAAATCGATTATTTTGCATTATCCTGTTGTTCAGTCACTTTTGTGCCTGTGAGCTGGAATAGCCCCACACATGTGTCCCTCTGCTTCCCAAAGCACTGCAGTATGCCCAGTGGTGGTCAGTGGTAGCTACAGGGGTGCTTTGGGGACTTTTTCAGCTCTTTCTCATGTGTCATTAGTATGTCTGTGTGATGATGTGTTTTGGAAGCTGCTGGGGCCACTGGGAGAAGGTTTGTGTCTGTGGCTTTGTTACCAGACCATAACGAGTGCTTTTGACCCTTCCCTGTCCTGGATTGGAAAAGTGGAAGAAGTCTCTTGTATTTGGTTAGTGAGCTTGTTGAAACCAGTCACTGCAGGTAAAAAAGCTGAGAGTGTGGGACAGCAGCCTGGAGCCTTCTGAAGTACATCACTATATTGTAGCGTTCAGCAGCACCCAGTGCCAGAAAACAGCATGACCTGTGGCTCAGAGCTAGGTCAAGCCATTGTGGAAATGCTTTTCTAACCCATCCCTGATTTTTTTCATTCCCAGGAGAGGTGATTTGGTGTTCTCCTGGCCTCAAGATGTAATCCTGTTCTTCCTCATTTCCAGGTACTGCTGGTACCTCCTTCAGTGCCGCTGTGGCCTTGCACTGGGACATGGGTTAGTGCTGGTCTTGGCAGTGCTGGGGAGTGGTTGTACCTGATGAGCTTAAAGGTCTTTTCCAGCCTAAACAATTCTGTGATTCTATGATTTATGTTTATCCTTCTGATTATCTCATCTTCCTTTTTGTGGGACAGTTGCAACCCAATGCCTCATGTCAATAAGGAGAGCAGCATACGGGTGTTTAATTGCTGCTGGGGAGCTGACAGGATGAGGTTACCCAAGCGAGAATGCAGAGGATTGTCTGTGCTACGCCAGTGCTGATGTGCAACTCCTCTGAAGTTCAGGTTGTTCAGACTGGACAAGAGAAGGCTCCTGAAGGGGAGACCTTAGAGCAGCTCCAGTGCCTAAAGGGGCTGCAGGAAAGCTGGAGA
>WYDI02022320.1:0-43110 GCA_009867235.2 Psittacus erithacus
AAGGCCAGGTTGGACAGAGCCTTGGGTGACATGGTTTAGTGTGAGGTGTCCCTGCCCATGGCAGGGGGGGTGGAACTGGATGATCTTAAGGTCCTTTCCAACCCTAACTCTTCTATGAAATAGAGGAGGGCAACTCGGTCAGTGGGGATTAAACTGAAGTACTTTAATTTTTCTAGTTTGCTTCTTGGGCCCACGACAGGTCCAGGGCTGTCACACTCAGTGGCTGCTTTCTTGTCTTTCCATGCTCTTGGATATTGTAGGGAAGTCTTCTCTGGAGGCAGGTTTGAACTCTGCCTCAGCACTAGTGGAGCTGACAAGCCCGAGTGGCTCACAAGCTGAGTCCAAGGTTGAAAGCCTGGAGGGTATTCAGAGAGACCTATGGAAGCATTATGGAATAGGAGCTGGAAGCGGTTTCCTCCTTTTCTGACCTAGTGTTAGTGTAGTTGCAGGGGAAAAGGCAAACTCCACAGCTCTGTTTTTTGCTTGTGACCAGCTCTCCAGCATCCCTGCAGGGAATTTCATTTTAGCTTGATGGACTTTAGACTTTAATTTTCCTTGGTTCAGAGTTTGTGACCCTCCAACACACCTGAGCTCATGGAGCACAAAAACATTTGCTGCTTTTCCCCACACTGAAAGATAGTTGGCTGAATTTCACTTGTGAGTTTTAGACGTGGATATCTGCAGTATAAAGGAAATAAAGTACTCATGAACATTCTTTTGAACCAGCTCTGCATAATCCTAGAGCTGGGATTCAGAGCTTTTCCACTTCTTTTGCTATCATTTGTGGAAGATGGGCTTTTTGTTCTCAACAAAGGCTGGACAAAGAAAAAGTGTTTTGAATGCTCAGAGTCCAACTGCATCTCTGTGGCAGCAGGCACACAGTGCTGGGTCCTATTACAAGCCATAGTGCTTCTTCTCAAACCAGCCAGGAGCAAGGTGCTTCCATCTTCTTTTTGATGAACAGTAGAAGGGACCAGATGGGTTGTGCAGAGTAAGATGGGCTTTCAGCTTAAGCACAAATGGGCTGAAGGTGAGGGTTGATAACTCTGATTTTACTGGTTTTGTAAGAGATTGTCTTTCCTGGCCCAGGATGTGCTTCCCAGGGTGTGGGTCAGCATAGGCAGCTCTAAGCTTGCTGTCCCCTCACCTCCTAGACATTATTGAACATGGTCTAACATAGTGGAGGCACAGGGATGAGGGACCCCACTCCCTGGGTCAGAAGCACCATGAGCAACACCTTGTTACTGAGGCTTTGCTGCTACCACACTCTGGAGGATCAGAGTTATTTATAGATCCTTTATTTCCTTCCCATCTTCTGCTGCCTTTTTCCCGTTTTGTGGATCCTAGTGCTTTTTCTTGGTGTATGCTGAGATTGGAAGCAAGAGCCTGCTTCCCAGTGTTTCCTCAAGTGCTTCAAAACAAGTGGAGAAAAGCAGTTGCTTCTTTAAATGGCAGAATCCTTCCCATGCCATCTCCATTAACATGAAGCTGGTTTTACAGCAGATGTTCGAAACTTTCAAGTATTGCTGGCCAGGTTTGAATCTTGCTTTTAATTCTCTGGCATCATCGTCCAGACCTTCAGCCGCTCCCAGGGTTGTTTCTAGAGGCAGGAAGCGTTATCCCTGTTCTCACCCTCCTCCAGTGCAGGCAAGAAGCAATGCTGGGAACAGAGGTCACTGAGCATGTTGTTAAAACTCTTCCATTTGCCTGACAAATAAACAGGACAGACCCAAAAGCAGTGACAAAAACCACAACTGTATTGGCGTTGAGGAGACGTGATGAGATACACTGCAGGATGCGTCATTAGTGTTTGACTGAAGCAATGCTAATCCGGGCCTGACAAATAGGCAGCCCAATTACTGCAGCTATTCCACGGAAGTAAATGGGGAGTTTGGGAATGGGACTGATGAGCAGCTTCCTAACGGACTAATGAGCAGCCTGACTTCTCTCCATCAAAGGCCTAGTAGAAGTTGGTGCAAGACCCCTGGGGTTGTGCAGGAGAAGAGTGTGCAGACTCAGAATTGTCCAAATATAGCATTAAAATACAGCATGAACTGAGTGGAAGCTTGTGCTTAGCATGTGGATAAACCAACTTAATTGTGACAGGTGCATGAGAACCAGTACATTCTCAAAGGTGGTTATATTTGCATTATACAAAGGACAAGGAATAGATTAGATGTATATTTAGGAGATCCATTTTTGACTTAGAGCTTCTGGCTGACTGGAGATGCCTTTTGTTCCAGCTAGTGGAGGAAGCTGCCAAGAAAATCAGCCTCTTGGGTTTTGATTATTGAGGAAGAACAGAGAAAAAGGGAGAATAAGAGCTGTGGATGAAAAAGCAGGTATTGGAGTTGGTTTGGGAGGAGCTGTAGAGGGACAGATGAGGAGATGAACAGGAGCTAAAAAGGACTTTAGGGAGAGCCTGGGGATGCATGTGGAGCTGAAACCATTAATCAGGCATTTATATCTGCTGTCTCATGAACAACTGATAACTGCTATCTCCATCCCTCTGTACTGGAGGTCCATGAGAGCTTTAACAGCTCCTCATCACAGGTTAACTGAGGGACTGGCTGTGGATGTGAACATCAGAATCCTGCTGATTAAATGTGTGAAATTCAGTCCTACTGGACTGTAGGGTATTTTTTTTTTCTTCTTCTCAGCTTTTAATGGTTTAAGGACCCACGAGCTGAGGGCATTGGTTAAGTCAGCAAAGTCAAGATCTCAAAAAGGAGGCGCCCTCTATGCATCCTAAATTCCCTTCTCTGATTAAGCATGATGCAATTCATTCTAATGAACTATTCCTGTGCATGCACGAGCTGACCTGCAGCTGCTTTTGCTGCCTCCCTGTGCTCCTGGCAGCATGAGCTCTGCAGGTGTTTGTTTATCATCTTTCTTGTGTGGCTGCGCACCATGAGGTTAATGGCTGATTAACTGGGATTTAAGATATGTTCCTTTGACTGGCAACTATTACAGTCCGTGAAATGTGTTTGGGAATCATGTCCCAGGATGGGTCAGAATTGCAGCTGCAGAAGATTTAAGTAACTTAATATTCTCAGGGTGAATAAAATACTTGTTATTAATTGTAGTTATTCAAGAGATGATTGGAAAAGTGTCTGTCAAATAGTACATGTAGTGGAAGCCTACCCAGCACATGGGTTAGGTCCCCGCTTAGAAGTGCTGATGATCTTTCTTAATCAGCCTCTAATTTCTTCTGATTTCTTGAAACGTAATGATCCTGCTGCACAGGCCTTTAATTCTGAGTGATCTCTTGGAAGACCTTAACTGTGCGTTAGCAATCTGAGAGGAGTGACTTGCTTGGAATTGGCTGGGTGATGATCTCAGAGGGATGTAGAGTAGGATAAGAAGTTTTGCAGTGTATCATCAGTTGCTACTGAAGTGATAACATGAATCCCTTGCCAGTTTTCCACTGCGAACAGCAATCAGATCCCGCCTGTTATGCTTTTGATGAGGAAAGTTGCAGTGTCTTGGAAGTAAAACTATCTGACTGACATATTTTGCTTTAGCTGTCAGAGTAATGAGTTACTTCTGCGCAGAAACTGAGTTGTAATTGTTCCTAATGGTGTCATGTTGACTTCCTTCTTGTACTGCTAAGTAAAAAGCTGGTTTCTGTAAATATAGGAAACCAAAACCAACTAATAATAAAAAGAATGACTTCTGCAAGTGTGGACCTGAATGAAGAACATCGAGAGATGTGTGAACATTTATTCCAATCAAAATAACAAATTTTCCAGCAAGTTATTTTGGATTCTTTCAGTCTATTCCTCATCAGCATTCATAGAAGTAGAAATTGTTTGTGAGAACTTCTGTAAGAAAAGGAGCATATGAATATTGATGGCAATTACAAGAACTGACATGCAAAATATGTCCGTCATGGGGTCTTGGCAAATTTTGCACAGTTTTGCAACATCTCCAGTGACAAACGTGGGTACAAATATAATATCAGGTTACTGATCAAGCCCTCCAGGCAATAAGTAGCTAAGATTCAAACTAAGTGATCTCTGAGGAAATCCTTGGCATGATCTCTGAGGAAATCCTTGGCGTGATCTCTGAGGAAATCCTTGGCTTGATCTCTTTTTGCTTACAACATTTAGTTTGGAAATAAATATGCATTTTAGTATACCTACTAATCTGCATTTTTGTAGGCTGTTAGAGTAGGCAGTGGAAAAAACACTTGCTGACTTCAACAATGTCAGGTTTTCACCTGTAACTCTTCAAACACAACTTGTGAATGCAATTTGCCAACAGAATAGAACCAAATTTATTAGTTATTCCTGTGACTGCGCAACTGTGCAGACTTTTATACTTGTGCCTGGGACTGCTGCTGCTTTCAAGTAGAAAATGAAATAAAAATGAATAGGGCGAAGCAATGACGCTCTGAACAGATATGTATTAATGTAAGTATAGAAATCAACTGCTTAGAATTCAGGATTGTTTTCCTGTTTTGCATGAATCTCGGATGGTCTGACACCAGTGTTACTATTTCTGTTTCATCCCCCTCCTTCTCCTACATAGGCAGTGGTGTGATCATTCTGATGATGAGGCGCTGTTAGTAGTGAAGCTTCTATCAATCTGTGTGTTATTAATCCTTTTACCCTAAGCTTCAGTACTGCATGGAGTTGCTTCTGAGCTGTTAGCTAAATCTGAATTAGAGATCGATTTTTAGTGAGATCTCTGCTTAACCAGCTTGGCCTGCTCTCTACTTTTGGATCCATGCATGTTCCCATTGGAATGCATTTGTCAAAATAATTGCTACAGGGGTCTGTTGGTTTGCTTGTTTGTTTTAAACTGTATTTGGACTTCTTTTCCATATTGGATGAGGTGGTGTTTGAAACTGATACGTTTCATTTCATTTTGAAAGAGTGCTAATAGTTTATCTGTGTTACTGTTTCTGCTCTTTTATTGAATGGCCCACCCTTCCTGTCTTGGAACCTACAGGCTCCGAATTCACTGTCTGTGGATGTTTTCAACATCTGGTTGAATGCTTGTAAAGTGCTTCCAAGTGATAATTACAAAAAACCTTTCAACTTGTGAAAGAGAAAAATTAATGGGGTATAAGGATTTGGAAATATTTGTTTGACTCTGAAAGCTGTGATTCATGGGCCCTTTTCCCTACAGTTCCTTGGGAAGCAGAAGCAGGAAGAAGGACACTCTGAAGGTGGTTGGAGTGCTGCCACCTTTTGGTACAAAATTAGGGGGAGCTGTTGCCAATACTGACCAGGGAGAAAAGCCTTTTCAATAGCTAAATAGCAGTGAAAGGGTCACCTGGATGTACCCTGCTTGACAAGAATGTTATCCGATGTAGCTGTTTTTCTTTCTTCCTTCTTTGTGCACTCCTTCCTTTTGTCAGCTCTTTATTTGCCTCTTTTCATCAACAGTTTTCATCCCATTGTTTGTCATGTTTGTATCTATGATGAATGTGACATGAAATTGCTTACAGCATCCCACAGCCTTGAAAGAGGATGCTCCAATGCTGCTTTTAGGAGAAGCACTGGCTTAAATCAAAGATGTGTAGCAGCTGAGCAGGTTGTAGAAAATTGCTTGACATAGAAAAATGACTTGTGTCTAAGTGTTGCTTGTCTTCCAGCACTCTGGAGTGAGGATGTGAATTGAGCTGGTTTATCAGTCATGCTAAGAGTTAGCATAATACACAATTAGACTTGAAATGCTGCTGCTTCCTCCATGCACTGTTCAGAGACAGAGAGAGATACAGGGAGCAGTGTGCCACGTTTGCGTGCAGCTTTCCTTCCTATGACTGCGTGTTTAAATGCTTCTGCTGGAAACTAAATGCAGTTTTAACCCATGGGGAAGGCAGATCCTATATAGACAGGGCATAGGAAATTGTTTTCAGTGCTTTTTGCACAACTGAAAGGACATGGGACCTAGCTAGAAATCTCACTTACTTTCAGAAGTAAGTTTCTTGGCAGGGGTAAGAGATGCCACCTAGAAACAGTCTAATGTCATCTCGCAGACTTCGGGATGGGAGGTTGGCATGCAAATGTCTATAGGATGTCTAATCCCTACAGAAGATCATTACTGCATCTTCTAGGAATAGAAGCAATGTGTTATTCAGGGAATAGCTCATGTCCCCACAGAGCACCTGCACAGCACCTGGCATTGATTTGTGTTTGGGTTAATCCTTCACTGAAGTACACGCTGCAAGTTATCAGGGTGTGCTGATAAGTGGCTTTCCCTGGATGAGGAGGTGCTGTGAGCAGCTGCAGGTACTAGTGGGTGCTTAAGGTTTTTAATAATCATTTTCAGGGTTGGTAATGACAGCAATATTTTCCCAAGAAAGCAGCCGTTTTCCTTACTCTGTAGATTCCAGCTTATAAGTGATAGTTCATTAGTACTATATTTATACTTTAAAATACATTCAAGACCTGGTTTTACAACTTTGAGAAGTACTTTCTCACAGGAGTAGGTTCCTTGGCTTTAAAGCCAATGGTCACATGAACAAAGGTTCAGGCTCATGTCTTAAATCTGTATTGCACATACGCCATGTAAGGTACTGGTCAGATGCTGTAATTATTATTTCTGTACATGTTATGGAGTCAGTGTGATTGCTTCTGTCTGAGGATAAGAGTACTGATAGTGATAAGAGTACTGAGAGAGAGCTACAAGCAAACTTTGTTGATATTCAAAAGGCAAGATGTCAGGATCTGACATTCTTCATCCCTTATGAGAAGACATCTAATAACTCATAAGTGAGTGTAAATGTCATATCACTCCTGAAAACTTATGCATTCTCTATCAACCAGAATAATGAATGATTACAAATGTTCCAGTGTACGAAACGCCAACAAAAGTGAAGCATGACATTGAAAAGTTAAAGTGGAAAATAATGATAATGTTACCATGCTTTGCTTTATTAACACTTCCCACCTGGAAGGATCTCAAAGCTCCGTGGGCAGAATGGCTGCTTGCTGACTCTAGACAAATCTGGCCGCACACACACAAATACTCATGCATCACTTACAGCTGTTGGCGCAGAACGGGAGGTTTTCTAAGTCTTTGTGGACTTGCAAGGAGGCAGACGTAGCATTGTGGGAAAAATGAAATGCTTTTTGAAGGTTTCTTTGCAGTTGCAAGAACAGGAAAATGACTGTGGGCAAAATGAGGAATAGCTTTTGTAATCACTGGACTCCAGGAGCTGAATCAGGTAATACCCACCTTAGAGTCACCAAATGGGGGATGTTCCATTTTCTGGAACATCCTACAGACCTTCTGCAAGGGTTAATGGCAAAGTGAACATCAGAACTTCTTAGTTTTTCTTATTTCTGGCTTTGTGTAGTCTGTGTCCAATCTTTAAACATTTTTCTCTGCTGTGCCTGAAGCATATCAGGCATATGCTGGGCTTGAAATGTCTGCGTTAGAATTTTCACCCTTTTCCTGTCCATTTGTAGTTTCCTTTGGGGATTTGAATCGAAGACACGGTTACTCTTATTTGTCATATTTGGGATTTTTTACTCAAGCTGTTTCATTTTGTTTCACCTGGTAACTGAGAAGCGTTCATCCACAAAACATCTTAATACGCATCTGAAATCTGTGAAATAAAGGTTGGTTTAGAAACTGTTCTTCTGAAGCTTAGGTTACAGCGAGTGTTGGGTCTGTTCCCTTTCTGTGCTATGGATGAGCTCTGCTCCTTTTAAAAAGTGACAAAGCCAGGTGGTACTTAGGAGAAAGTATATGTTTTGTAAATTGCATGATGGCAAATGCAGAGACTAAGCAAAGGCATCATAAACACGTCTCCTACTGACATGTTGTGGGATGCTGGTACCTAACTGCAGATTGCCTGTAAAAATCATCTGCCTTGCTATGCATTTTAAAATGAGTAACTCTTTTGGGGCAGGAGTAACTGGGCTAAGCTGGCTTCTGGGACAGAGGAAGGTGATCCTTATACATGTTTCAGCAAAAAGCATCCGACTCTTTACACTGACCATATGCTCCTGAAGCCTTGCTCCTAAGGGTCTTTTGTTTAGAATAAGCACTTCTGGGCAGATATCCTCATAAAAAATGAACCAAGCAGTTATCTTGCATCAGCACTTACTGCAGTGGCTGTTGCTGTGTTTTCTTGTGTGCTTGTATAATGCATTTGCCATACAAAGAGTGAGTCTGAGGTTGGAAAGGGGGAAATTATCCTCAGGTAGGTTGTAGAGCAGATCCCAGGTTCAGTGGCAGTTCAGCTGCATATGGCATGTTTGCTGGTGCAGGGTGACTGGGGTGAATTGTACAAGCCTGGCTTGGCTTGTGAGTCCTCCCTGATGTTGTTGTGCAGTAGGAAATAGCAGGGAAACTCCACAGGGCATAAATAAACCTGGTTCTTGGACTAGCTTCTCCAATAACATTTACTTCCAGCCCTGTAAGTTGCCTTTTACATGAGCAATATACCCCTTCATTTAGCTGTCTCTGTTGCCAATGCTCTTCCTCTTCAATGCTCTCCTATTTCTGTGTCTGTCACTATCACAACACATTTCCTTCCATCCTGCTTTTGCACTGTGGTGCCGTCTTGGGGCACCTCTTGCTTTTTGTTTTTTCCCTTCCTTTAGATCTGTGAAACCCACTGTCCTAATTCCTTTCCTCAAGAGAGGAGGCTGCATTCTATATTACTCTTTCATAATGCTGTTTGAGGGGCAAGAGTCAACTTGTAGCCAAAGAGGCAAGGTGGTTCACTAGGGGCTGGCTGTGCCAAGCTGTTTGGCTTCTTGTCCTAGAGCAGGAAGACGAGAGGTGCAGTTAGTGGAAGAGGGAAAGGATTGCAGAATTCCTGGCAAAGCAGAATCCAGAGAAGTGAAAGAAAAGGGCTGTAGGTAAGAGCAGACAGCAAAAGCCTGGGGTTTTGACTTGCAAATGTCCTGTGATTGTGGGAATCTGTATTTAGGGATCCTGGCCTGAGCTTTCCTGAAGAAAAAATGACTAATTGTGATGTAATACGTTGTATGGATACAAAAAGAAAGATGGAAAATCTATTTACAAGCAACAGCTGTTGTGCTCTGTGTCCCTGTAAAGCCTGTGTCCTAATCATCCAGGTTCTGTGCAGCAGCACTAAGAGCAAGGCTTTATTCGTGAGTCTGTGGACATCTGTGCCCAGAAAGGGGGTTTCTTTAGTAATGGGGCAATTTCTAGGGGCTCATGTCCTTGCTCAGGAAAACCATGGAGAAATTCTTTCATCTACCATAAAATCAATCTATAGCCTTTCAGAATCACCCCCAAAATTATTTCGCTTTATGCTGTTCAATACTGTAGGATTTTAACATAAGAAACTAACAGAAAACTACTGATGTTCTACAGAAATTCTGTCTTTGCCATTAGATGAGAAGCCCAGGGATTAAAGCACCTGAATGACCTGCCTCCAGTTCACTCATTTTCCTACTTCTGCTTTAGTGTCTAATCAAGCCATGGAGTAAACATCTGATAACAGGCGCAATTTGTGTTATAGTTCCGCGCAGTGGCCTGGTGAGCCAGGGGGCTTCATGCTGTTCTCTTGCTTAGAGAATGCATTAGCAGCAGAAAGGTTTGCGTGATGCGATTTTCCACCTCTGCCCCCAGAGTGGCCAGAACTGCTCTAATGCTCATGCACACAAATGTTTGTGTGCACAGTGTTGAATTCATGGCAAGGGGCATTTTACTTTTACTCAGGAGCTGGTGTGTCTGAAGAGCTGTGCTAAGTTCCCAGCATGGATTATGGCTTTCACAAGCCAACATAATTTTTCCAGAAGAAGCTCTGCAAGTGCATCTTGACTTTATTCCTTCTCCTTGCCCCACACAGGGAGCACTTCCAGAATTCCCTGTATATACCTGCTCATAACCTGTTGTAACTGATGAACTAACTCCCCGGGCTGGCAACAGCGTTGTTTATAAACAGAAATGACAATATATACTAAATCACTCAAGAGGAAATAATTAGTACAGCAAATAAAGTAAATGCATTTTATTGTTGTCTCATTATAAATGCTTAACTGCTTCCAGCAAAGTATATGCAGATATAAATATTAGATACCTATTTAAAAAGCCTTACGGGAAAATGGACAAACTTACAAATTAAATCTATGCTGTAAATTCCATGGTAGTTCAACAGAGGTTGCCAGAGCAGTCACTGTACACTGATATTTATTGAAGATGATACCTTTCTGCTACAGATGGTGAACTTAGTGAACTGACCTCAATTTCTCATTGTGATGCTGGTCAAGTCTTTTAGAAAGAAACGGAAAAATGTATTGATTATGCAAAATGCTCATAAAACACATTTTATGGGGGAGAACTGGGGGCATTAACACAATAGGCTGCTGGGAATTAGTTGAAAACCAGAGCCCAAGGAAGGATGAGGGAATAGTTTAGAGCCATCCCAGCTCCAAACCATCAGCAGTGTGTCTCTTGACAGCTACAGTTGAGGATAAGCCCATGTTCTTTTCTCCTGCAGGTCAGTGTTCTCAACTTGCTGATGTCTATCTGTGGCTGATCTAGAGCAGGGACTCTCCTAATGTGCTGTGGGCTGCGGGAACTGCTGTTCCCTGCAGTGGAGCAGTGCATGGGGGGTACCTCTCTCCCACAAGGTACCACAGCATCATTCAAGAAGTGAAAATGTCATTTTAAAGAGCTTCTAACTTTTTGCCTCTGGAAAGCAGACTGTCCATGAAAGTGTATGTGCAAGTACCCAGGAAGAAGCAGAAGTGCCAGTCCAAGTATTGTTAGTCTGGAGGATAAGAGGTGAAGAGCTCTGTACTTTGGCTTTGCTATCCCCATTGAAGGGGCTTCCATCAGGAGCTGGGGAGTGCAGAAATACTGGCTGATGGTATGCGTAAATGTGGGGGAATGGAAAGACCTGTCTTGTGGAGTGATGTAGCTGTAATGCGCTGGTTTGGCGACTTTAGTAAACCTACCCATGACTAGTTTATAGTAGTTTATGCCTGTAGCCTGTATGCTGCTTCACTTCTACCGGGACCTTATTCTTATGGGGGACTGAAGCAGATTTCCTCTAACATTCCTCAAGGTAAACACTAAGCTCAGATCTTGTTAATAGCTTCTAGTTACCAGGAGGGAAACTGAGACATGCAAATGTGGCACGAATTGCTCAGTGGTATTCAATGATATAAACACAGCTTCTGTGTGGTAAGCATTCCCTTGATCAGTGCTCCATTTCTCCTGTGCACAGTGTTTAGTAAATAGTTGGAGTATGCTTGCACTGTTAGCTCTTACAGGATGCGTTTGAACAGTCCTTAAGGAATAAGTCATAAAACAACTTGGTACCTAATGTATGTCTGTATTCTGGTTTTTGGAAGGGAATCCAACGGCCAGACTGTCAGTCATGCAGATTGAAGTCTACCTGATACTTCCGCCCCTCCTCCTTATATATCTCATGCCCTTTAGTGAAGAGAACACTTACAAAGGTTAATTCCAGTGCTGTTGAGCTGATGGCTCTTCTGAAGCTGAGGCAAGGCAGGGCACTGCAGCTTTAATTTTTGTCTTTGAAAGGCCCAGAGGAAAAGAGGAAAACAAGTGCGGATAAGCAAATACATTAGCCCTAGGCAGCGCTTGTCATTTGTCTTGGTGAGTCCTGTGATAGCTGATGTTTCACAAGTCCTGGAGGTAATGTGACTCTATAAAACCTTAGCTTTATTAGAGAGGGATCATACCACAGGGTAGTAGAAACACTGAAGCTTATGAAGCTTGTTTTTATTGTGAGTGTCCACATGATTCTACCCCTACTCAATGTCCTCTCAGGCTTATCCTTCTGACAGCTCCAGCACTGTCCTTCATCCTGTAGCTATTAGCAAACCCAGAGGCTGCTTCTGAGTGTGGCTTTGCTGGTCAACTGGTGAAATAAAAGGGATAACAAATAGTTCAGGCTTGTTTTTTCTGGTGGATTCTAGGTTTTTCTCTTTCCTGCTTGCAATTTTCAGGAGATAAGAGATAATGACATACCTACAAACACCTACTCCGCTGTCAAACTTCGCTAAAATTCAGACAATTGTTTTGAAAGATCTGTGGAAAATTGGGCTGGAAGGACCAGCATAGGCAGCATAGCTACATAGGTCCACTTGCCTTAGGAAACTAGGCTAAAAATAACTTAGCAATGGCTCTACCAGTTCATCAGTGCAAAGTCTGCACCGATGGACTGTGATTAACTATCACCTGAAGAGGTGTACTTTGTACTGTGTACTTTGGCAAAAGCTGAGTTGACAAAGCCTCTCGGTAGGGCGTCACAGATTTAGGGTCATACTGTTGTCACCCGTGTGTTTTCTTCCTATTCTACCTCTCAGTCTACAGTTCCTCCTTTGATTTGTATGCTGCCAAAGCAGCTTTTTAAACATTAGATGTCAAGTTGGACACAAAATGTTTTTGGAGTAGGGAGGTTTTAATCCCTGTGCTGAGTGCTCCACTTGAATGCTAGATGAAGCGTTTGGAACAAAATTGGAAAGTGGCTTTAAAAGTTAAAGAATTCAAAGTCCCTTTTTAAAGATAAAGAGGAAAGTATTTCATTGGTTAAAAATGTATTTCTTTGGGAAAAATGAACTACCATGAGATCATTCCCAACTGTGAAGGATGAGGAAACCTGAAATCCTGATTGTAAATCTCAAGATGGTGCTCAAACAGCCTTTGAACGAGGTGGGAAGAGTCCAAGCTTTGCCTGAAAGGAAGCAGGACTTGGGTTTGTTTGGCTTTTTCCTTCTTCTTGATCAGGAGAATTGTGACTTGGTGGAAAACTGTGACAGTTGAGAAGTACAGCATAGTAAGAGCTGTGCCAAAGGCTAACACAGGAGTGTTAAGCCTTCTGTGTTTGGACTCAAGCCTGGAAATTGCCTCGTAGCTATATGGATCATTACCAAAGGGAGATAGATTATGGAGATCGTCATGATTCTGTGGCATAAAAAGATAAGCAAGTTCTGATAACCTTTTCTCTGCTCACCTGTGCAGAGGTTTCCTTACAAAGCTGCTCTCAGATGGTGTAACAGCAGGCAAAAGAGGATTGAAGTTAAAATTAAAGACTGATTTTAAACCATTAAAAAGGCAGCATGTTGATAGCTTTGTAAGTAATTCTAGTAAGCAGGATTCCATAGCATGTGATCATACTGCATATAGCACTTAATAAGACTTTTATGTCAAATTTCTGTGATTGCAGCATATCTGAGAATACAAACCTGGGATAATGGAAGGTGATCGCACAGGTTCATGCAGTATGTTCTGTATGAAGAGGGGATCTCCATCACTTCTTTTCTTGCAGAAGCCTCCTCTGCTTTTTTTCTGCTTGCTGGCCTTGACAGGAGGCAGGATCCCAGCCTTGGATAGACATCAGACAGGGATCTGGTGTAGGGGTTACTTGTGCTAGTTCTCACCTCTTTGCAGTTCTGAGAATGCAACTGGGAGGGTATATTTTTAATTGTGTGCTTGTGAAGCCCTTTGGTATGAGCAAATTAACTTTGATCTCGAGCTGCCATGTGAAAGGCTTTTGCCTGGGTCAGGTGGAAAAAGTTCCCTTAAATAACTAGGATGAAGAAAAACACAATGGTGATGGGGGCTAGCAATAGTTCCAACATCAAAGGGGTAGAAACACAATGATCTTGCTTAGGATAAGGAGAACTTTATGAACATTGAGAGGACACTGGCTCAATGCATAAGACCAAACCTCAGTGCAAAAGCTGAAATGATAATTGTGAACAACTGACAATTGCTTACTGTATTTCTCCTATCATGAGACAATGCAAAGAAATGACAATACTTATTATGGATTATTGTCCTTTTCTGGCATGACCTGTATGGTGATTAATGGTTGTATCCTCACCTACCTGGGCCGCTTGTTTACCTGGGTGGTCAGCTCTTCCTCCTCCTTAGTTTCTTTAGTTCTTTTTCTTCTTTCTTACGTCAGTGCCCACAGATTGGTCCAGCAAAGTGCACATGTTGATGTCACTGGTGTTTTAATGCTGCTGGTTGCTATATGGAACAGAAGCAAATGTGTTGGCTCATGCCAAATACGCAGTTCTGTGTAAGAAGTGCTTAGAGGAAGGGTTGTGTTTACATATGAGATGTGTAAATGCATAGTGTAGAACAAGACATGAAATAGGATATGGAATAAAACAAGTGGTTTTTCTGAGCTACTTGAGACTGTACAATTTGAATGGGCAGTCTTGCAAGAGCTGGAGATTTTTAAGGACTTGTAGCAGTATTTCAAGAAGTGGCCCCTTAAGAGCTATTTCATTTTTCATCATGTCTGGATGTAAGGAAAGCGCTGCTCTCGCTAGCATGCAACCATTCTCTTCCCAAGCAGGGTTAAATCAGACAAGGTTCTCATGAAATGGAAATGTATACAAGGGAAATAGTCATCAGACAGTGCTCACGGGGAGGTTTTGAGAGATCAGCTGAAATTTGGTGCTAATAAAATACTCTTTAGACTTAGTCTTGGTCTAGTAAAACAAAGAGCTGCCTGCTTTAGCATCAAATAATCAAGAAAATGCTCCTAATTAGCAAAGAAAGGTGTTTCATGGTAGGAGATGGTCTCATGTAGACTGTATATTACCTACACAGGTAAAACTATTGTAAGGTTCAGAATATTTTGTTGTAGTTGAGAAACGCCTGCTTAGTGATTTCACTTACTGTATTACTGTATAACAATTCCTGTGAAATAGTGGTAAAGACATGTTTGTGAAAGGCTTGGCTCCTATTTAAATCTGGAAATAAGCATGAGAATAGTGGAGCAAGAGGTGTAATTTCTCTCAGCTTGGTGTGTTCACCCCTGCTAGCAGGTATGTGGTTCAGTTCAGATGCATTTAATTAAGGTGTTATTCTAGGGGAAAAGGAAGTTGTTTACAGGACAGAAATAATTGATTAAGAACAAGAAACTCAAAAGATGGGCTAAATCAAAAGCGTCTATTGAAGACTCTACATTAAGTTTGTGGGGATATAATGAACTTGGATCTTAACCATCTCCTGGCTTTGTGTTCGCAGAAGCTAATGAGGTTTTAATATAACAGCTAGAAAGAGTAGGCATTGGGGGTCACATCATAGGTGAGCTCATTCCAGCTGAGACACATGGATCTTATTTGAATTGAATTCTGCATTACAGACCTTGATCACCCTGGGAAGAGTCCTCAGTTCTCACATAGTGACACACAGGTGTTGTGTCTAGGTCAGTTGCTGTAGTGGTCTGCTCTGCAAGGACAAAGAACATTGGAATGGACATATGCCTTTGAAACACCAGACAAATAACTCAGTGTGCTCTTCCGGAAAAGCATCTCAGCATTTGAGCTTTGCTTGTAGTAAACTTCAAATCAATTAAGCTAACGTCAGGTTTTTAATTGCCTTGGTTAAGGTGGTGCCGACCTCAGTGTGCTTGCTCATAAATCAATTCAAATGCAAGTTGTAGCATCTCAGTGAAATTTACATTAAAGCAGCACAATTCCGCCTCCCACCCTCCAAAAAAAGGCACTTCCCCAGACTTCTTAAACAAAAACAAGACTCGGGAGAAAACAGTTCTCAGTGACCCTTTGCAGATGCCCTGGAACATTACACGTTGCTCCAGCACTGTAGCTGCTGGTGCAGCTTCTCAACATGGAATCATGAGTGGACATGGATCTCGTAGGGAAAGGGACCTGCGCAGTAGTGGGAGCTGGAAGGAAAAGCCCAAGCACTGGGTAAAGGGCAGCATTGCTGCTGAGCCCTAGAGGAATCAAGAGATGAGTCCTGGATGCTTGGGGGAACCTCACAGAGGGGAGCTGTTTGCAGGAGTTGGTGAGGGTTCCTGCCTGTGCCCTTCTGCTTTCAGCTCTGGTTTCCTCAACAGAGCAACAGGAGCTGCTGCTGCAGGTCTCCTGTTGGTCGGTGCCCCAAAGCATCCCACTGTGTCCCATCACAAGCTACAATAAGGTGTTAGTCCTTTCATCTCAGGTGTGACCATATCAGCTTTGCCTTAGGCAGAGTGAGCTGCTGATTGCCTTTCTTCCCCAAATCCGAATGCTTTCACCTCAAGTCTCTTGTAAATCCAGCTTTGATTCAGTGATTTTTATCCTCAGGAGATTTTCTGGATGGGAAGGAGGAAAACAAGCCATTCTCCTGTCTGCCACACTCCATTAACTTAAACCTCCCTGCATGGCTTTTCCGCTCTCCTTCCCCTCAGCCCAGCCACTCCACAGGCTGCATTACTTCCTGTGGCATCTTGAGGGGAGAAGAAAATGCTTCAAAATTCAGAACAAAGCTGTGATAAGGCCCGGAAAGAAGGAAAAAAGGGCACTTGTTTGCTGCAGCTCGCACTTGCAGAGACTCCATGTGCCCAACAAATGTAGTCTGGGAAGAATAAATACAGGCACAACACATTACTAAACCCTTAAACTGTGATTTCCAGTGCCGTGCTGCTCTCACTGCTTGCTCCTCTGCCTGTGTCCAAGAGCCTGACAGACCATGGGGTGCAGCACTGCTGAAAGCTGGCAGCTGCAGGGAGAAGACAAGAGTGAGAGGAGCATCACTGCGCACGCCTCTTGCTCATATAAGAAAGAAGTATGGGGAGAGGAAACCTTCTCCTGAAAAAGCCTGAGAGATTTCTTAGGGCAAGCTTGTGTGCAGCTGCTCAGCAGTGAGGAATCCTAGTGTGACAGCACTGTAGTTTATTATTTTCCAGGTATGTTATTTGTCAAGAGCTCTTTTTGTGTCTCTATTAATCCTAATTACAGAAATAATCATTGTGGAAAAGAACATAGAGTACACAGCAATCTTAAGTTCACTGAGGTCCATAGGGTTGGAATGAGGCAGTGCCTCAGTTCTTGTGGTGCTCAGCTATGGGATTGGATAAAGATCGTTTAATAATGCATGTAAGCCTCTAATACCTGGCTATGATGGTATGAAAAACTGGATCCATTTGTGCTAGAATGGACATCCTGGGTTTGTGTAGCTAACATGTGAAGCACAGATCAGTTACTGTGAGTGAACTGAGCTATTGTAAGAGTCTGCGTGTGAGCAAAGAGTACAAATGAACAGCGGTAGTAGCACCATCTATGCACCTTTACTTGTAACTTGCTTGTGTTAGTGATCCTAGAGCAAGCTTCCTTGAAACAGGCATGCTAGAAAGGACAGCCAGGATAAGCAAAGTAAATTTAGTTCTGCATGTCAGAAGCTTTGATTAAGAAACACTGCCTTGAGGACTGATTTGGGGTTTGGAACATTCTGAGTATCCTGGAGGTGGTAGATGAGATGTTACAGGATTTGTCAAATTTTCTCAGTTGGATTTTGGGTGGGAGCTGTTGAGTGAGGATGCGCTGGAGGAGGGTGCCAGCCTCATCAGCTCTGTTAGCTGCAGGAGCAGGGATTCTGCATCTTCAACAACCTCTTTTCAGACAGCTTAAGGTTGGGGCTGGAGCTGTACCTGCACTTAGTAAAGGGGAAAATCTCTATCATGTGAGGACAGCAAATGTTTGTCAGAGCTAGGCTGGAGCTTGAACTGTGCTGGTCCAGAGGAAAAGAAGACATCTTAAAACTAAGCCTTTGAATTACAGGAGGTCCTTCCTGTGTATGCAGAACCTGTGCAAGAAGCCTGCAGATGAAAGTGGACACTGCTGCGCAGAGCTGTAACTTAGGGACTTTACCACAAAGCCATCAAGCAAGTGTCTTATATTGATGTCATATTTGTATGTTTTTCTTTCCCTTTCCCCCCTTTTTCTTAATTGGATGTCAGCCACATGGCAAGTTATTCTGTTAGATAAGCTGGGAAATGACAATGACAGCGTTATAATTAAGTGCCAGGACATGCAGCCAACACAATTATCATGCTGTTATTACACTGGATGATGTGCTAAAGAAGCTCATAAAAATGCTGTAAAGAATATAAATCATGGGACACGTATACAGTTGGGGGAGAAAATGTTTCCTCCTTTGCTAATGCCCAACCAGTGCTAGATAATGCCAATGAAAGAGATGTTTCCTTGCACTGACAGCTTTCCTACTTTCAATGAACTCTAGTAGCAAGCAGTCCTGCTTGTTTTCAGCTTCATGCATGGTGCTGCAAAGCTTAGCAATTTTTAAGCTAGTATTTTCCCCTCTGTTTTCAGACATTCCTCCCCTTTGTACCTGCACCAGTGTCATACCTAGCCAAGTCTTACCGATTGTCACGCTTCTCTTGCCTTTGTGAAGGCATCTGTCAATGCTGGCAATACTGACCTATTCTGCTGATTATCATGATTGTCTTCTTGATAAGATAGTTAAGCCAAAGCAAGTCTGAATCTTTCCACTGAAGGCAGAGGACCCAGGGGATTCCTGTGGAAGATGTCAATTACACAGAACACTGATTAATAGCATTTGCCTCCAAGCCTTACTTCCAGTCCCTCATTCTTCAGACGGATGGTGAGTTTGAGGTTCGTGCTCATCAACATCTACCTTGAGTCAAGAAATCTTGACATCCAGTTCAAAAGGGAAGCTGATCTGTTATTCAGATCCTTGCCCTGGAAGACCTTGAGTCTGGCATTGAACTTCTCTAAGAAGCAGACTCCCAAAGCAGGGCCGGGCAGGAGGAGCTCTAGTGCTTTCTGTAGCCAAAGGCAGTTCTGCTGAAATTTTAATGCTTCACCACATTGCTGTTTTGATGATGTTTTTGTTTTGGATCATCTTCTCCTTAAAAAGCCGCTATTCCGATATCATCAGAAAAACGACAAAAACCCTTTTTCATCTTTTAATTGGCATGGCTCTCTGCTGTACTGCATGAAGCTGGCATTTCAAATGGTTAAATTCTATCAGTCTGAAAAGCCCAGCGCTTTGAAATGAAGGGTAAAAGAAGTTAAATTGTCTCCACTGGCTGTTTTGATTTTTTGATCTAAACATTCTGGTAATTTGAACGATTTAAGGAGTTTTTAGGGCTTTGAATTCTAGACTAACATGCAAAATTCACAGCCCTTGAAGTGCTCATGGTATCTCAGATCTGCTCCCAGCACCTCCAATACCTTAATTCCTCTTTCAAGGCTAATCAAGGACAGCTTCCGTTTGAATGAAAAGATGTCCAAACCACAGGCTGCTTCCCTAACTCTGCAAAACACCTGATGCTCCTCTTGAGCAACCCTGCAGGATCAGGCCCAGAGGCCTCCTGGCTGGGCTTTCGTCTCATTAAGATGAAATAAAAGCAAAGAAAGGGAGTTTCTGCCAAGCCTGTGTTCTGAAGCATGGAGCTGGTGAACTTGGTTCCCTGTCCCAATAGCCGGTAATTATCCTGGCTATTTGTAAATGTTGTGCTGCCTAATTTCCTCTCCTGGGGGTTTCATCAGTTTAATCTCACCCAGCCATTAGCAATTTCTCTTGCTCCGGAGTTTGTGTTAGTGAGCACATTCTGAGCCGGCTCATGGGGCAGAGCATCTTGTGGGACTTGAGCAAACTCTTCAAGCCCCTGTCTCTGCTGCCCCCAGGGATGCAGTGGTGTTTCTTTGTGTGCTGCCCTTGTGATAAAAGGTTGCCAAAGAGTAGTGGTAGGTCCCTTTGTGATAAAGGATTTGTCATAGGACTTTGGTAAGGACCTGTTGCCCCTGGCTGGATTTTTCTTTCTGTAAATTCTTATCACGTTCAGTTACACATAATGGAGAGCACTGCAGAGATGACAGGGCTTTATTATTACTTATTATTATTTTAAACTTATTCTTTCATAAAAGGCAGGACAAGAGGCTGCTGCCTGACATTTCAGTCAATTCCTTTATTTCATATTTTAAAAGATAATGAAGAGCCTGATGTACTGACTGGCAGCTGCAGGCAAGCATCTTCCTCATCAAAAGGTCTGAAAGTAAGGGGAGTTGTTCATTCAGCTCCAATCTCCTGCTGAGACACAGGAGTCTGTAAGGAACAAAATACATCCAGACATGCTAGGAAGGATATGCAAGTCTCTTCTATAGCGAGGGGAGAGCATGAAGGGAGACCACTCTGTCACTCATGTCAAAGTGGCTTCATTGATACCATGGCATTGGTGTCTGGGTGTGGAGTAGTCTCTGCATATATAAGTGCTACTATGGGCTATCAGGGCTGTGGAACTATTGTGGGTTCAGAGCTATCTATGTCTGTGCCGCTGCCTGATGGACAAACTCAGGACCTTGCGCCTACATGCTAAAACCACAAAAGCATGTCCTCGTGTAGTGCCCATGGGGGCCCTTCCTAACCTGGAGGAGCTTCCCTCTACCTCCACTGCTGATATGATTCAGGTGCCCACAGCAGCAACCATAAGTCTCTGTTCTGCTCTCCATGTGCGCAAGGGAATGGATAGTACAGAGAAGCCAGGGATTTTCTGAACACAGTGCTGCTTGGCCACAGCTAGAGATGGAGCAAGCAGGCAAGCACTGCCTGCAGACTCCTGTGTCCATGTGCAGCTGCCACGGTGGCTCCTCTGTGATCACTGCTCAGCAGCCGTATCTTTGCATCTCGGAGTCTTTGCTCCCCTCTCATTCCCAGCGCTCCTCCTCTCGCAGGGGCCTGTTTCTGCTGATCCTGTTCTTTCCTTTCCTGTTGCTGGTGTATTTTTGTCACAGCCTGGCTGAGTGGGGGAGTTAGGCTCTGTGTTGTGTTAGCACTATCTGTAGCATACTGGCACAGGAGAGAAGAGGGAACCTGCTGGGCTAAGCTGCTCAGTGGTGCAGGGACTCCTATGGACTTGCCTTGAGCAGTGATCTCTCTCCATGGCTTTCTCTGCTCCTGAAACAAGCAGATTAGCATCTGGTCTTCCCCTCCATGCTGGAGCAAGAATAGTTGAGTTATATTTATGGAGTGACTTTGGTGAAAGGGAAAACAACTAATTCACACTATAGGTGTCAAACATTGCCCAGCAATGCAGATTACTGCAGTCATGCTGCAGGAGTAATGGAGACCAAAATATACCTGGGTCTACACGATGTATTCCAAAGGATAGATGTGAAATACAACCTTTGCAGGACTGTCATTGTCTCTATTATCTCTTTACAGAATTGTTTTCATATCTTTTAATGTCCCATTCCTTGGGACCTTGATTAAGTATAAAATCCATATTTTTTCTCTTCATTTCCTGTTCTTTGCAAATGACTTCCTATTCATCTTGGTTGTGTTTTGGTTTGAGATTAATTCAAATTCTATGTTGCTTCTTTTTTTTTGGTCCTAACTTTTTAGTGAGTTTTAGACACTGAGCATAGGCAAATGTTATGCAGGATCCTTTCCCTTGGCTGTGCACTCTTATAGCCTCAACTAGGCCATGTGTCAATGCAGACTGCTGTGCTCAGATGATGCCTCTTGGCCTGTGAGTATCAAAGTGCTCTGCTCACCCTTCTGCCTGCTGTCTATGCCACACAGCAAAGAGCAAAGTGAGCAGTGTTGAAAGCATCGGGTTATATTCAAACAGGGTATATGAAAGCTTGCCTTAAGCATTTTCTGTGGGATAAGGGTGGGAAATCTCTGGAGGCGAGTGGAAGGGAATTGACATACATACATGCAATTGGCATACACAAAATAAGGCAGCTGACCTTATTTTCAACAGGTCACAGGTCTTGGAAACTTCAAGCGTTAAAGAGAAGGGGTCTTGTAAAGACTTGTGCTGTGCAAGAAGCAGCCTCTGCCTCAGGTTTGGGGAGATTTTCTCCCTTCACATCTCCTGCCATCGGCTGAGCCTGAAAATGTTTGTGTTGCTCTAATTGTCATGTGAACTAATACAGAAATGATAGCGAGACAAGAGGCATCAGTGGGATGCAGTGTTTGTGTTTGCCAACCGCAAAGATGTCAAACTTCAGAGCTGAGTCATTTCAAAGAGGAATAAATAGCAGAGTAAGATGGTGAGCTAATCCTCAGTATTGCTTGTGTTTTATATCCATGCTACTGCTCTGGTTTCAGAGTTGAATCAGAAATCCATGGTTGAGATTTGAGCCTTTCTTCTTTCTTTATTCCACAAAGATTCAGGAAGACAGCACCAAATGTACATCATTAACTACACTAATCTGCAAAACTGAATTCAGGGGAGTGAAAGATCAGCAGAAGCAACTCCGTTAGAACACAGGGGCTGTGTGTGTATGTCCCCTGGGATTCCTGATCCTCAGGGAGCAGTGAGAGAAACCCTCCAAGTTCTGGCCCCAGTACAGCTGCATAGGAGGAGGCAGGAGTCCCAGGAAGCAATGATGGTTTGCTGAGATGGGGGTAGCTCTTTGTCTGTCCTTCATGAGAATTTCAATGGGGATGAGAAGGACTTGGACAAAACATATGTTTGAGGGAGGAAACAGCAAGGGACTGGTGGGAAGATTGCATTTCTGTAGACTGGAACTCAGCGAGGTGATGCATGGTGGTATATGGGGGAATTGAGACAAAAGATACCACCACAGCGCTATCCTTACAAGGAAGAGCAAGCTTATTAAGGTATAAATAAAAGAACAGTCAGAATAATTACTGGTGACATTCAAGTGGGAAGCAGACAAATCTGTTAAGCATCATCAAAGGGTGCTACTGCCAGTGGAGGTCTACTTTGCAGTTGCTTAAATAGAACTAATAACAGACAAGCGTGTTGGTGTTAGCGGTGCTCAAGCTGTGCCCAGCCAGGCTCTGTTCAGAGCTAACTGTGGTACAGCTGCAACACTGGGAACTTGTCTCTGTGAAGACACTGTGAGCATTCGAGTGGTCCTGAGGTTGGTCTCCTCCATGGACCAGCACAGCAGATGCTGAGGTTTGGACTTTCTCAAGCAAGAAGCAGTGCTGACCAGCTGGTGAGACTTGCAGTGTGTGCAGAGCCGCAGATGGTGTATGTAGTACGCAGAGAGCCAAGAGGACTCCAGACAGCAGAGTCCTTCGTGCTCCTTGCTTTGTACACAGTGCAAACATCAGTCAAATCAGGAATGATTTACGTACAGGGCTATGCTGAATCCACCTCCCAGGATCCAGTGTGGAATATTTAGAGGTCTGCTATTTTCCTTCAGGATGTACTTGTGAAACAGCAAATCTGAGCTAAACCAGCAGTGAATTTGGTTTCAGATGCTGTAACTGATATATTGTTTTCCTGCTGACATGCAGAGAGTCCCTGCTGCTTTCTTAACCTTTCCTCAATAGGTGCAGCACCAGTGTAGGTGCAGCATGCTGTCAGTGGCCATACAAAACTCATGCCAAGGTGGCAGGAGGGTGGTAGGTCAAAATGACATGGCCACAGTGAGCTATATGATACCGGCGAGACCAGGAAGGCTGATTCACTTTGCCTTGCCCATGTTCCTGCATTACCCTAAGGGCTTTTTGTCTGGAAATTCAGTGAATAGCAAACCCAGACCAATTTGCCCAATTGACGAGGAAATAGTGCCTGCTCTCAGACAAATGACCAACTGAAATCAGTTATGGTTAAGAGCAGGTGAAAATGAAGGGGACGAACAAGGATGCTGGAGAGGGATTCTTCATCAGGGACTATAGTGATAGGACAAGGGGCGATGGGTTCAAACTGAAACAGGGGAAGTTCAGGTTAGATATAAGAAAAAAGTTTTTTACTCCTAGGGTGGCGAGGCACTGGCACAGGGTGCCCACAGAAGTGGTGAATGCTCCATCTCTGGCAGTGTTCAAGGCCAGTTTGGACAGAGCCTTGGGTGAGATGGTTTAGTGTGAAGTGTCCCTGCCCATGGCAGGGGGGTTGGAACTTAAGTTACTTTCAAACCCGAACTATTCTATGATTCTATGAAAATGCTGTTTCAAAACCTGTCTAGAAAAGGTGGCTTGCTCATCTTGGAGGCCAAAGTGTTCGGGTGTGTTACCCCTGCTGGGGAGCAGTGCGAAGCAGGTATGGTGTCGCCTTCCAGCCTTGGGGCTGGCTGCTCTTTAGCTTTTAATGGGATATATGGTTAACCCTCTCTGCAGCTATGGTACTCTCTCACAACTTAGCAGGCCAAGCCAGGGGGCTCAGTGATCCAGTGAGAGCTCTTGAAGGAGCTCTGAACTGTCCACACTACATCCAGCAGCACAGGAGATGTCAGACTGGAGGGGAAGTGGCAGCATTTTGAGGTGTTACCACGGCTTTAGTGTTCATAATTCTGGGCTTTGGCCACTGACAGTATAAAGCTGAGGTCTGGTAGAAAACGGGGAGTCTGGCCTTGAAATTAGAGCAACTGGATTTGTTCGGCTTTTTCCTGTCAAGTTCTGCAACTGGCTTCTGTTGTGTCACCAGAGAAATATGTTTATATTATAGCTCTGGTGCTTTTAGGAATGGAAGCTTTTGTGGCTGTCTCCATTCAGAAGAAGCAAACCTGCAGACAGATCTTCCTTGATTCTTTTTTCATGGCTCTGCTCAGCACCTCCTCCTTCATCTCTTGATAGCAGATGCGCAGAGGGAAGGTCAGGAAATGCTGTGCTTGAATCCTTCCCTGGCCACAATCTTCTTTTGCTCCCCATGGGTGATGTGCTCACATACGTGATGAGACAGGTGTCAGATTATGTCTAGCCCTTGCTCCGATCTCCTCTGGAGAAGTTATGCATGACCTGACTGATGTTTGCAACCAAAGAATAAAACTAATTTCTTTGCATTCTAGGGAACTTGTAGCACGTCCAGGACTTGTTTCCTTTCTGCGGTTGAGGTTGGCTGTTGAGGTCTGCTATAGGTGCTGAGGTAATTCTCCCTACTCTTTGGATGTATTCCCACTTCAGACTGGCTCCTTTGTGCACTGTTGCCTCCTCAGGATGTCTTCTGGCATCTCTGTTCCTCTCATTTGCAGTCATGGGAAGATGCAATGAGTGTGTCTGGGAAGATGCCTGGATGTCAATAAGCTGCCATGGTGATGGAGTACAGAACTAGCTCTGGTGTGCGCAGCAAATAAACAGTGCTCGTGGAGGCTCTGCAGAGCAGATCAGTCACCTCTCCTCTGCCATGCCTGACATCTGTCCTGGGCTTTCAAGCCAGCCTTCTTTTAAATGACTTGCAGCCTCCGCAGAATGATGACTGCTTAAAAGAAAAAGGTAAGCAGAGTAGAAAGCCCCTTGCACATCCCAGTTCAGACTTCTCTTTCTGAAAAGCAAACTAGATGGCAATACTGAAATAAACCATTTATTAACTGGAAGTGCATGGAGTACAATGTAACTAAGCAAATCTGAAGGGCTGACTTTCTCACAGAGAAATAATCAGCAATAATTTGCTTAATGGTTGTATCTAAAGGCTCTGCCCTGGGCTAAGAATGCTGGATCAGACTTTGCTTAGATTCCTATTGTGACTTAAACCCCAAAGTAGCTGCTTCAAAGTATGAGGACTTAATGGAAGTAGGTATGGAAGAACTCTCCTGCACATTACATCTTTCTTATCTTTAATGATTAACAATTAGTCTCACACCCAATGAACAAAGTTGAGTACCCCTTGCACAATACTGTTGTTGTAATTGATACCTCTGAGTACTCTGTATTAATGTAAAGGTCAAGACTGCTTTCAGATCTTAAGGTTTCTCCTGTCTTGGTGAGTGTTGATTGTGCTTGAATTCACTTGGGAGGGGATATGGAGACAGAGACTCTGGGTTCCTTTTGCATCCTTTAACATTCCCACCTTTGACTTCCTGGACTGTTTTCTTTTGTGGACAATACTCAGCAGAACTCCTTAATTTTATCAATAATCTGGCACCCACCCGGCATTAAATAAAAATATTTACAGTGAAATTATTTGTGTCTCTTTTAGAACCATGATCCTGCTTTTTTTATTTTACCTGTTTTTTCTAGGTCTTTTACTGTTCTCTGTATTCTTGACCTGTTTTGAGCCAGGATGACCGCTACAGTTGTCTTAAATTGGACATCTGTATGTCCAAAGACACAGTAGCTTCCCTGGGAGTCAACTGATTTTGCTGTCTTGTCTAATTCTTTTCTGACTCCTCAAGATCTTGACCTCCTTCCTCAGCTCTGGGGCATTTTCATTGCTTCATTCTCTCCTATATAATCTGTCTTGATTCTACATACTGAAAAGTCTTCGGTTTCCCCTACTTCAGAAACTGAATTAGAGAGTCTGCAATACTGTTCTCTCTCAGTGAAGCTGAGCTACATGAGAGCACTCAGAGGGAACAAGCAAACAAGGGCTGCCAATTGAAGTTCTCCCCACTCCTCCATGTGAAGCTGCCAGGTGTATCTGCGCAAGAGAAAACACATGTCCTCAGCCTGGAACAAGCTCAGCAAAAGGATGAGAGGAACAAAGGGAAAGAGCACAGAGTGATTCCTGACAAAGCCTGGGGGAAAGCCAGAGCTCAGGGCTGTGTGCATGGAAGTAGCATTTAACTCTGTATTTCCCATTCAACCCCCTGCCAGCAGAAAAATGGTTGTGCTGGAGAGCTTGGCCTCCTGGGCTGTGCTTGGCACATGGAAGCCGGTGGATGCAGAAATATGGCAGGAGATTTGAGTGGGGCTCACATGTTCATGCCCTGAGAGTGTCTGATACTGCTGTCCTCCTCCAGGAGTGAAGGTGGTCTCAGTCCCCAGAGCTGCCCGGAGTGATTCTGCACAGGCTCCTTACTGCTCTGCTTGTCATTTATGTACCTTAAGTCAGACCCTGTTTTCCCTGAGAAGGTTCCTTGCTCTTATCTCTGGGAATACACTTTCCTTCCCAGATTTCATGTAGATTGATTTCTTTCACCATCACAATCCCATTTCTGCATCGAGCTCTAGTTTCTGTTGATTATCCAGCTGTGAAATAGCAGGAGAGGAGTGGAAGAGGACCGGCAGCAGGTTCATTTTGAAGCCGTGATCCAACCTGCGGAATTGGAAGGTATGAATCATTTAAGTTGTGCTTCATCAGCCCTTTGAAAGTTTGCTACTTTGAAAGTAGCCTGCTTGAAAGTCAAGAGGAAGAGTTCCAGCCTCTTGCAGAAGGATTCAGTGAGTCATGAAGCTTCCTGTCAAACTGTGTTCTGTCAAGGTGGATTTCAAAAGGCACAAGGGTGGTTGAGCTCGGAAGGGGTATATTATGCCCTCCTTATGGACACATCCTTGCGTACGCAGTGGTTGTGCAGAGCAGCTTTTGTCTCCACCTTCTAATGTACCTTTCTCTGACCTATAGCAAGACCTACACTCATGGTGGTTTGACTTTCCTCTGCCCTGTTAAAACACACGCAATTCTGTTTGTTCAAGGAGAAAATGGGAAAGCCAGAAGGAATTAAGCGCCATTATTCTACCATGCTCATGGTAGCTCATTTCTCATGGGGATGAGAAACTGGCTGGGCATGCTTTTCGAGAAACACAGTATTCTCTAAGTTCCTGTTTGAGACATAAGCAGGGCCATAGAGAAATGTGAGGCAGACTTGGGAATTCCACTTTTTTACAGTGCTTCTCTTGCTCAGTTGTGGAGTAAAGTCTACTCAGCCATGTGAAAGAAACAACCTGTTTCTCAAGGTCTAGGAGTCCTGAGATAATTAAGGTGCATTAACTTCATGGAATCGTAATGTGTGTGCATGGAGGCAGGTTTAGGCGGATCAGTTTGTGTAGTCTGGGTGGCTAGAAACACTTTTGTCCAGCTGTGCTCCCAGTGACACTGATGGCCAGCTTCCCAAGGGAGCATTAGGATAGGATAAGGCAAACATTATTCCCTTCTGAAAACTTTAAAGAGGTCATGCGCTGACACCAAGCAACCATGTAACTGTGGCACTGCAGCCTTGATTCTGCTCGGCAGTTTCATGCCTTGCCACCTCATCTAGCTCCTGATTGGTTTTGTCAGAAGTGGGTTTGGCCAAATCTGGTAACTCCTGAGGCTGCTTCAGTTTCATCTTATCCTTATGAAAAAAAGGAATGTCTGAGGCTCTCTCACTGAAAGTGTGAGTCTAAACCAACTGCATGAAGTCCTCAACCTCCATTTTAACAACTGAGGTCTCTTCACATCTTGTAAACAAGTTTTAACATTAGTAGAAAAAGTGATCTCTTTTGTACTGAATATTCAGACATCATTAAAATATTGAGTCTGTTCTTGGACATCCTTTGAGACTCCCATAGAGCTGCTGTCTCCTCCTGAGTTTGACACTTAGAGAGCAGATGCTTGCCTGGAACAAGTTAAAAAAGAAATGAGTGAAATTCTATTTCCTAGCTCTCTCAGGACTCTGATTAACCTGCTGCTCATTCCCTTTCTAAAGGAAATTCATGTTTTTCTCTTTCTCTACGAGACAAAAATAAATCATTCCCATTACTGCTCTGTGAATCTCTGCCAAGCCCGTCCTAGCTGTTCTGTATGGCTGTAGGGCATGGTGGACAGCAGATGTGTCCTGGTGAGGTTAAGATGCTCTTTTGTGTAGGAGTATTGTACTGGTTAGTAATATTTGCTGTTCATTACATACAGAATCACAGTATGAGGACCCACATTTTCTCTAATTTTCCTTTTATTATTTGATGTATTTGAAGAAACCCTTCCTGCTCTTCACATCCTTAGCCAGATATAATTATGGCTTTCCTAGTTGTGTTTCTGTATACTCTGGCAACATCCCCACATTCTTTCAAGCTGCCTGTTCCTGCTGCCACCTCCTGTGTATCTCCTGCTTGTGTCTGCATTTTCACAGGTGTTTCTTGTTCATCCATGCAGGTCTCCTTCTTCCTTTGTTTGATTCCTTGCCCATGGGGAATGCACCTATCTCAGGCTTAGAGGAAGTGATTCTTGAATATTAACCAGCTCTTTTGGACCCCTCTTCCCTCTAGGGATCATTCCCATGAATTCTTCCAAGAAGGTCCCTGAAGAGGCCAAACTTAGCTTTCCTGAAGTCCAGGGTTGTGATCTTACTTGTTGCTCTGCTTCCTTCTCACGTGATGCTGAACTCCATGACCCCATGGTCGCCATAGCCCAGGCTGCCGCCTACTTTTACATCACCAGCTTGTCATTCCTAGTTTGTTAGTGTCATGTCCAGCAGCACACCTTCACTCATTCGCTCCTCCACCACCTGAGTCAAAAAGTTATCATCAGTGCTCTCCAGGAGCCACCTGAATTGCTTGTTCCTGGCTGTGATGCTCCTCCAACAGATGTCAGGGTGGTTGAAAACCCCATGAGAACCAGGGTCTGTGATTGCCTTCTTCCAACTGTCTGTAAATGGCCTCCTCTTCAACCTCCTGATGAGGTGTCCTGTAGCGAACACCCACAACTGTCACCCTTGCTGTTCTGCCCTTTAGGCCTGACCCATAAGCTCTCAACTTACTTATTGTGAGCAGCAAGACAGAGCCCCAGACATTCCAGATGTTCCCTCCCATAAAAGGGCAACTCCACCAACCCCCCTAAATTCCTGTTGGCCACAGAGCCAAAAATATGAAATGATAAAGTAAAATTTATAATAGAGAATTAGACACATACATGGCGTACACCATACAGATGAGTGATTGTAAAACTGCCTTAACATGACTCCACTGGGCAGCCACATTGAAATTAAAACACCGACATACCAAGAGCGTGGCTTGAGCGGTGGCTGAAATCAGCACTGTGGCCCAGATCTTTATGAAATCAAGATGAAAGACCTGTAAAGAAGAAGCAGGGCTGGGATTCTGAAGCATATGCTTGTTTCAAATCTCAACACACTCTTGGCAAACACATGCCCTTTCTCAAGTGCTCCTGTTGATCTCTTGCATCCTCCATACAAGGCAAATTGGTGTGTGGGAGATACCACCACATTCAGCAGATGTCTGGGCTTTCAGCTTTGTTAAAATCTGTTTAAATTTACATCCATTATTATAGCATGCAAATTCCTGGGCTAAAAGGAGAAGGAAATGCACATTTATTTTCTTTTTCGTGATCATCTTTGCTAGCCATAGGGCAGTTGGAATAATGTGTTCTCTTTCAAATGAAAACAAAGGCATAAAAATAGATCTTCAGAGCCTATTACTGTGGCAAGAAGATCTTTAAATAAAACCCCTCAGAATATACTAGTTTCAAATTTGCTGCTTCAATTAGATTCCCCACCTCACCTTCTCTCTCAAAGATGTTTTTATCTGGTGCAAAACTAAAGGATATTCAGTCAGAAAACCATTAGTAATGCTTTTCTAACAACCGACTATAATGCCTTTGCCAAAATAAAACATCTCTATGTGCATACGTATATACAGCTTTCCTTGCAGCTTTCACTGGGTGCAGTTGTCTTCACTCCTGGCCACTGCTCTTAAATTGTTGCTGCATTTCCTTGCTGAAACTGCTGCACTTTGTCAATATGTGAAATGACTCCAAATAATCCATTGTTCTCAGCAGTACCTATTTTTGTTTAGGGAAAGCCCCTTTGCTAGAATGTGAAGCTTAACAAACAAAATGGTGCCAAACTCACTTATGGATGAAAGAGGAGGAAAATCTCAGGACTAAATTGCTGTAATAAAGTTAATATGTTGTCTGGGAAGTGTCTATCAACTTATTCTCTTGCATGTGGGTGAGGATGTGGGCCACCAGAGCGCAGGAAGAATGGCTGCTGACCATTTAAGACCAGATATCCTCATAGTTGTCAAGCAGAAAAGCAGCCATCCTTGAGATCCAGCCTTCAGGAAGGCAAAACCATCACAGAGTTCACAGCCTAGAAAGCTGGGTACTTCAGCTGCGTAAAGCTGCATAAAGCTGCATCCTTGGTTCATAATTAAGTACCCTGGTGGCCCAAATGTATGTCCCGATTCCTGAAAACGAGTTTCTTTCCCTTTACTCTGTGACTAATGCATTACCATGGATGTGTTTGTGCCTGTCCAGTGATGATGATGATGACCCTTCTCTGTAATTCTTTTCTGCTCAAGTAAAAGCCTGGATCTGAGCAATGGAATAGGTCAGAGAAGTAAAAGCAGTGCCAGGTTGGCAGCTAGAATTTCACACTCGAGCAGATTGTTGTTGCCATTCCAGCACCTCCAGCAATGGGTTGGCTTGAGGAAGGATACTGGAGCTCAGCAGATCTAGTTTTTGGGCTCTGGCTTTCCTGCAAACTCACTGTGTGCATTTTGGCAACTTGCTTAATTTCCCTAAGCATAATACAAAACCCAGGGAAGTCAAGGAGAGTCTTTCCTGGAGCTTAAATATGCTTTAAATAGGCTCTTTATGTCTCTGTTTCTAGTCTATAAAATGGTAAATGCACTCTCTCTCATGTATTGGCTGTAAACTCTGCACTCAGTTTGTTTCTTACTGCTAGCACAACAGAGCACTGATTCTGGGTGACCTTCCATAATGTGAAGGTGAACGTAACCAATGACCTTCCTCCCCGTGATACATGAACTCAGCTGGGTGGCAATCATCATCCTTCCAAATTTTATGCTGCTCATGTACAGGAAAAAGTAAAGCTGATTCCCACTGTCTGGAAAACAATTCAGACAAAATTAAAAACAACAGGAGAAAAAAGGTCAGGCAGGCACTTCTGTTCTTTATGGCTTTGGTTTGGCTTCTGCTCACAGATGCTGCCCACCCACAGGAATGATCATATTCCTGCAAACGTTTCCCTTTACCTCTTTCTGTATATTTTCTGGAAATGGAAGTGCTTTGTGATCTCCAAGCCCTGATCTCCTTGCTGGGAGAGCTCAGTTCCCATTGGTTCCAGTGGCACGGTGTCCAGTCCGTGTTCTCACTGGGAGCGCTGTAGGAAAACATTCCCTGCCAGGAAGCCAGGTGGCTGCAGCAGCCCCATCCTCTGCCCTGCCAAGCAGTGCTTACTAATTACTGAGCTCATCATGTATCCTGGGACTTGGATGGCTCATATTTACCCACTACAAAGAAAACACACCCAAGGAGGGTCATAGTTAGTCTGGTTGAATAGGGTTGCACTGACAGGGGAAGAACAAAGATAACTAGTATGACTAAGAAAGGAGGATTCCTGCAGATTTGCAAAGGGCTTTTGCTTACTTAAGCAGCATGATAGACCTTAGCACAGCATCCATCAGGTCAGAGCTGGATTCCTTTTCTGGTTCATGGTACTTACCATCAGGTAGAGAAAAAGGTGCAGCTAGTTTGCACCGCTGCCTAAGAACAGGGCAGGAAGTCTTGTCTCTCCCTGCTTTCTTCCCTTCATTCCCATCTTCTGCAGGAATCCACAGCCAAACCTGTCTTCTTGCACTGCCTGCACAGCCTGATGTGTGTAGCTGAACTCAGAGGTCTGTCATGCATTCCTGCTGTGCTCAGTAAATGTCATGGGAGGGGAGATCCAAGGGATACTCATTTCCAGCAAGCCACAGGGCTGGAGACTTTAGCTGCAAGCCAAGTATGTTAGAATTCAAGTCCCCTTATACAAACTGTCCTTATGGCCCAACATAAAGGAGACTGTGACCATTCTGCTCCTAAGAGGAGGATGCAGCTGCGAAGCTGAGCTGGGGCTGGTGGTTTTAGTGGCAAAGGAGAGGATTATGTGGGACTGGAGGAGCGAACTGCGGAGAGCTCTGGAGTCTTGGATCTCTGAGATGGGCTAGGGAAGAGCTGGGGTATAGAGGCATGGAAAGTAAAAGGCTGTGGGCAGGAATGGGCAGGGAAGACATCATAGGGGTGCTTCAGTGTCTCAGTATTGAGCCAGGACTTAGCATGAAGGTAGGGAATGCTTTCCTGTGCTGCGTGCCTCTGTTTTGCTTCTGGAAATTCAGTAGCTTTGGTCATTCAGGATGTTGTGTCTGAGTAGGTACATGCTCTGCAGTGGTGAAAGAGACGCGGAAAGAATATGAAACCATGTGCTTTCATGCCTACAACTACCAAAGCTTTTGGGTCACCATGTGGCTTGGACAAGAACAAGCAGGTTTCTCCAAACAGCTAGTGTGCTGCTACAACAATTTATGGCTCCCATGAACTTTGTCCATTAAAGAAATGCCCATTAAAGCATTTCTTAAGGAAAGCTTTTCTGGGGTATTTCAGGGAAGGAGGAGTGAACGTATTTACTCAAAGTTCTGGACTTGAAGTCTTCACCACGCTTGGCAGGCAATTGCTGCCCACCACTGCGGGCAACTTTTGCAAAGCTGAAAATGCACTTTTCGGTACAAACTCTTTATTACACAGTGAAAGACAAATCTATGGCCAGGAACACCCGCTGTACTCAGCATAATTCTGGGCTCTCCAGAGAAGCTTACAGTTCAGCTGGCTTTTGCATTTGCAGCTCTGTTCCTGAGGTCAAATCTGAGGTTGAACAACTTTCACTGGCTTCTGAAAAATGTAGATTTAGGATTCTTTTTGCTCATTGGCAATTTCCATTCCTTTAGTGCTGCTATAAGTTCCATTAACCTAGAGTTAAGCTAAGGTTATGCTGTCGGATGAGCATAATAAAATACACTACCTTGACTATGGAAAGTATTTCTTTCATGATGCTTTAAGAGGTCTATAAAGCTGTGATTAAGTGATGTCTAAGTTTAGCTCTTCTGCAGTGTTTTGCTGAGAGCAGAATCAAAACCTTGTCGGGACCTTTTCTTTAATATGCTACTGTCATAGCAAGATGCAGAACCATCAGACCTAGCAACGCTGCTTATTTTAAGCCAGCAACAGCTGAGGTGCCAGCAGTCCCATCGCAAATGCTTGTAACATGATGATCACGTAAGTAACAGCCCAATTCACTCTGCGATGCCGCGGAATGTGTTAGTCTGTGTATAAGGAGCAGCTGGCAGAGGAGAGAGGGCTGAGAAATGCCACGCAAGCAGGAGCCTGGGCTGAGCTGAGTGCTTTGAAAGGCACAGGCTGTGCAGAGTTTGTTATAGTGAAACAGCTGCATGTAAGGGGGAAAAAGAAGGAAGATAAAAAGAAAAAGCAAGGAGATCTTTTGTCCAACCCAGTTGGATGCTCGTGGCTGTTCTGTGCAGAAGCTGCATTGTTTTAGTGGAGCAGCAGCAAGATAAATCTTGCTGCTTTTTTAGTGTGTTGTTTTGTTACTGAACTGTTTTAGCTTCCTTGGGGTTTACCACCAGGGAACTGTTCCCCTTGGACTGAGCCCATCCCTAATATGCTGCACAGCCAAGCCTCAGCTCTGTGTGCCACTCATGGCCACCACTACACTGCGTACCACTTCTGGGGTGACACATGCATGTAGAGGGGTAGGCTCATGTCCCAGCCAGTGCAATGTACTTTTACAGGCAACTCGAGCGCAGCAGTTGAGGGGTCATGAAAAATCACTGCTGCTTTGCTGTGTGAACTGCCAGACCTAACAAGGACCTGCAATCTGCGATTGAAGAGGGCTCATGATTAACACCAATAATTTAGGCAAAACTTTCTCCTGGAAGTGAACAAGTAGTTGTCTTTGAGACTGACAAAAGGAGAGCTTGCTGCTGTGGCGTTACTTTAATACAGGTTGTGTAATTTCACCTTGTTCTGAACTCCAAAATCTTGGCTGGGATTAATCCTGCCATAGCATGAGCCTGGAAGCAAGAAGCCTTTGAAATGTTCCAGGAAAGCTGGTGAACGTGGCACTGTGCAGCTTAATATAGAGACAAAGTTTAAACAGGCAGCAAAACAGCAAGGTCTTTGATGCAGAGTCCATATGAAGGCTCAGTATTACTCACTTTCATGGCTTCCTTTCTTTCAGAAGGGGCAGCACACAGAGTGTGTCAGGATCTCTTAATTTAGCAAAAAGAGGAACCATCAAGTGATTCCCATAAGAATGATTTGCCTATGTGCAGCCAAAGGCTACACTTCATAAGACTAAGTCTCTGTGGTGCTGTATGTTTGAGTTAGCCCTTGCCCAGTGAGTGAATAGTCTATATGCTGTGTACAATGGGAAAGGGGAACTGAAGGTGCAGGAAAGGACAGTGACTTTTGCATGGTCACACATGGAAAAGTGGCATAGCAAGGCAGAAAACTAGAGAGGACTTCACATCATGGGTCTGACCTAAAAGCAAGGAGCCAGCAAGGATATGGAGGGGAAGGGTGAAGAGATCATTTGCAAGTAACTTCTAGTCCCAGAAGTGGTTCCCTCCAGTCCCTCTGACAGCTCCAAGTGTTTTAAACTGAGCAATATGTGTGATCCACTTAAGAATCTTGAAATCTGTTCTTGTGCAGGATGTGAGAGGGACCTGCCAGCCGCTGGTCATGGTCGTGCCCTGCCCAAACTCTTTGAACTCAGGACCTTATTACCAAAGACATGCTTGCTGGAGCAGGTCACTCTTTTCACTACATTTACCGCTTTCATATGGCTTAAGATGGGAGGCTTGAAAGAAACTTCTTTCGTTCAAGCAAGCCTCCTCCTGGAATGCTTGGCTCAGCTGCTAGACAGACAGAAAATCCACTCAATTGAAAAGGACTTTGTATTGTCCCCCTAAATCTGTCATGTAATGCCCTCCAAGAGCGCCAAAAAAAATACCAAGGTCCAAAAAAGTAGGATCCATGGCATACTTCCTAATTTTCATCTTTTGTTGCAGGTGTAATTGTGGCTCAGGAGGTTGTATTTTGATCTTGGCATTAATGCACTTCAGAAGAGACAGTTCCTATTCAGCATGAGTGACTTATCCTATTGCTCCACTGCTGTACTTTGAGGGCTATCTCTGTCCAGCACATTTTTCTTCAGTAATGCCACTTTGTGGCTATAAAGTCTCAATTGCAAGATACATGTGTGAACACTTGACTAGTCATTTGTCTAGTTTACAATTTGTAAAGATGACATGTAATTTAAATAGTGTATGTAACGTTGAGAATCCCGGTTCAGATTTAGTAGCTTTATTGTTACCCTGTCGGCAAAATTAATGTTCTATTTGCAGGAAGCATCAGTTCATTCTTCCTATCTGCAGAAACAGAGAGGTTGGGATATGGGCTGAGGTGTCTTGACAACTGAGAAGTATGTTGTATGCCAGCACCTGTCACTGCTGCAAGCAGAACAGGCGTTTTCCAACACTGCCTTGCATTAGAACCAGCACATCCCAATTACCAAGTTAGAAGGACAACAGGGGAGTGACAGGCAGACTGAAGTGTGAATCCACAGGCAGCAACTGGCTCCTTTCCAACAAGATGGTTGAAATTTTTGGTTTGAATAGAGGAGCCTAAGGGAAAAGCCCAGGAAGTAAAATATTAGCAACAGGTTCTGCAAACCCAGGATCAACTTCCTCTGGTTTATAACAAGAGGAAGGGAGATCCTCTCCCCTGTTTCCTCCCTTCTCTGCATTGTGCATTCCAACAGACACAGTCAGTTGTTAATTGCCAGGGAAAAGCAGCTCCCCAGGGGAATACAAGCCAGGAGTGGACAAGAGGGCAGGCATGGGCAGCGTGCTGCTGCAGTCCCTCAGGACCTGACCGAGAGGCATGGGTCCAGCAGCAGTCACTAGGGGCAGCCAGTCATTTCCAGGCAGGTTCATAGTGACAGATCCTTGGTCCAGCCACGAAGCCAAGTCAGGATCAGCAAGATACAAGGCCAAACGCAGTCTGAGCTGTAGTTAGCCCAGGCAGGGACCAAGGACAAGGGCTTGAGCAAAGTGGGTGGCTCCAACAAGGGCTCTCACAGCTCCTTCCTTGATACCTGGTTACAGCTGCACCATCTCAGAGCTGGCTATTGAGTAAAAGCAGCCAGACCCTTGCAGGGTGCTTCTTTTAGATACAGCTTTTGAACTCTTGTAATGCAGGATCTCTATTTTTGATAAGCTGGAGAGGTTGGGAGTAAATTACGAGGATCACAAGGAGACTGCGCACCCTGACAACCTCATCCTCAATCCAAATTACATTCTACACCTCTCCCTTCAGTAAGAGCACATATCCCATGACCCAGTTGTCTGGCAGTATGTATGGGGACAGGGTATAGACGGCTGTAAATATTCTCTTGCGCAGTGGCAGGAACCTGTAGGAGGGAAAATGAACTGTCAGCTTGAGAAGTGAAAGAACAAAGCCATTAATAAAAGCATAATAAGACTGTGGAGCATGGTACCGCAGCACAGAATGGCTGCTACCAGGATGAGATCTACTGCAGCTTATCTAGAGGTATCTCAGGCCAGTAAACCCTTTCAGCAAATGCCTTGATGTTTGGAATGGACCCTCTGCAGAAGCCCTGTGATGATGGGTAGATAGATAAGGACCTCTCAGAATAAAGCTGGACCCCTCTTACATTCTCTGATTCTTCAAAAGTGAGGGTACATTTGAGTATTGCAAAGACATTCATGGCAAGGTGGCCACTGAAATCTGTGAAGGCTGAAAAGAAAATGAAATGTTGTAGAAGAGCCAGTTGTTAAAGTGGCTTGGTGTTAATTGGTGAGGTAACTAGATACTTATCTTTTTGGAGCTATTAATGACAGAGTAAAAGCAGAGCAATACTGAACCGGTTTGGAATGGTTTGCCATCTCTCTATTCACACCCACATTTTGATGAAGGCTGCTGTATTCATGAGGCTTTTGAACAGCAATTTATTCTGCAATTGCTGTTTAGTTTCCTCCATGGTTCTGAACCTTTTATATTGTCTTGGGTTAAGCTGTTGAGCTCCTGGAGTTGTGATGCACCAGAATAAGTTGCCCACGTGGGTTGTGGGATGTGCATTCTTAGAGGTTTCCAAAACACAGTCAAGGCAAGGCACTGAGTGACCTGATCTAACCTTGGAGTTGATTGCTTTGACATTTGCTATGATTCTAAATTCTCTGTGCTACCGTGAGACTAGAAAATAGATGCTTTATTAAAAGCTGAAGTGTTTATTCAGTCTCTTAAATCTGCACACCCAAGAAAGGAGAAATGATTTCTTTTTATTTATAATACAATTGTGACATTTCAGGACTAATCTGGTGAAGACTCTGATGCGTTCTCTGCCTTCCCATTTTTTCAGTCCCCAAATGCTCTGATAAGGTCTTTGCAAACTAAAAAGCCAGAAGTTATTTGTGAAAAAGGCAATGAAACCTGCTCCTGGCGACCTTTCCTTTCGCTCCTCAAAGGTATGTATGGAAATTTCAAGCTGCCCTGGAAGCTGACTAGAAGGAAACAGCCCAGGAGCTCGGTTCTCCTGGAAATGCTCTTCATGTGGGAGAGGAGGGAGGAAGGCATTTAAGGACAAGAAAAGTGAGTCAGGGAACAGCAAACTTAATCCACAGTCAAATAGTGTTTAGGGCACGGTTCATTTCTGTCAGCGCTGTATCTACCACTGGGGTTTACCTACATGGAAGGGAAAAAGGGAGAGGCTTGTCTGCAGTGACTCTCTGGAGCTGGCTGTGTTGGCATCAGCTCACCTCTCCCAGAGATGTAAGATGCAGGCCAGAAAGTGCTTATAGGCAAGACTGAGACCTACTACTGAGATCAAGTGTTGCAGCTGTGCAGGTCATGGTGTCTGTTTAGCTCCCCCTGACCTGATGGTGATCTCTTACCCTTGCAGGTGAGAGATGCGTATCCTTACTTTGGCCAGCAAGACCAGTAATAGTAGTAAATGTACCTGTTTGTGTACTCTTTTTAAACTCATGCTTATCTATGCTGCGGTATACAGAAAATGTTACCTTGGCACAGGAGTTCATAGTAAAGCAGGAGAGCTGGGCACAAAGAAGGGTACAGAAGAGGTTGGTTGGAGGCATTCATCAACTGAAGCAGAAAACACGTGACTCTATAAATCCTTTATCCCCTACATCTTCCCAAAAACATTTCTTTGCAACTTCCTTATGGAAATTAAACTCAACTCTGGCAAGAAAAAAGCTCATGTAACTTCCATGCTTCAAGCCAGCCTAGCTCTGTCATTTATTGGGAACAAGAGAGCTTGCCTTGCCTTCTCTTCTTGGTTTGCCTTGTCTCAGAGTTATATTAAAGTAAGTAAAGCATCTTTCATCCTATCTCAAGATGTAGCCTGCAGGGTACAAGAATGAAGAAACATCAGAAAATTAGTTAGGAGCTTCTGGGACCATCATCTCACATTAGGAAGAGTGCTGCCGAGTGCTAATCTGCCATGTGAGGCTAGCTAATATTAGCATTCATAGGATGTCACTTCAGTTTGTGCCAGATTCCCTGCACCCACCATCCTTGTCCATATGTTCCTGGTGAGGAGCTGACCATCCTGATGTTTGAAATACTCAGAGGAGGCTGGAGCCCTTCTGCAGTTTGTGCCAGCATCAATAGTGTGTGTTTGTCTGTCTGAGCGTGCTTGCTACCCTCCTCTTGCTCCTCCTGCTTCATGTCCAGGTTGCTGGGGCCTTAGCCATCTGGCATCAGCCTTGCATTAGTCATTCAGAAAGAAAGGCTAGAGCTGATACAAGTTATTTCATAATCCTGCATCAAAAGCTCTCATGGGATTTACCAAGTATGCCAAGAGCTCTGGGCAAGAGCCCTTGAACTGGAAGGTTTGACGTGTCTTGGGTGCACTAGTCTAAAACCTGGCATTCAGTGAACATCAGAATTACAATCTTACTTAATGAGTAAATGGTTCTGGATAGGAGCTTTGAGGCTATATAGGTAACAACCTTTTCCTGGATAGCTACCTGAGAGCAGCACCGCTGATGGCATACACTCATTAAAGCATCCACAATTAAGTACACAAGCATCACTGCAAACAAAATGGTGCATAAAGAAAGACAAACTGAGAACCATTTGTTCAGGGCAGTTGCATGAGAATGTCACTGAATAGGCCTCTCTTTGGCTCAAATAAAGGGCTGCTAGGACCCAAAGAGTCATGAAAAGAAGATACTAAGAAGATAAGACACAAAGAGAACACAAATGCAAGGTGTGGGCAGACTTGGCCTTTGACAGAGCCTGGGGATAAGTGCGTCTGTGGAGAAAAGCATCCATGGAGAAAATCACAATCTCAACTCTCAATGAGCAAATCTTGTGAGCTTCCTGCTTGCTTTTATCACAAGAGCTCAATTGTAAAAAGAGCAACTAGCCATGCCATCTTTCAGGATCATTTTGTAGCCCGCACTGTTATTTCATGTCTAACCCTCACCTTCTTGGCCTTAAGATGAGCAATAATTGGGTGTAGAGCTGGAGTGTAACGTTTGGAAAGCCAGTATAGCTTTACATGCATTCTCATCGCTGATGGGCTGATCATCTTTGTTTAGAGAAATATATTTTGGAGAAAAGGGAGTGACATAGGATGAAGGAGACCATCAACCCCTTCTTGCTCTACAGAACATAGTCTACTCTTTCAGTCAGTTTTGTTCAAGGAGCTCAAGGTGAAGTAAAAGCTGTTTCCATAGGATTAGAATGCACTGCATTTGATTTTCAAATTGTGGTGTTGTCATTGGTCAACAGCTATAATGAGGTGGAGCTGCCAAGGTTGGCATCAAAGGCAACACATTTGGGAAACAGGAGAAATGCAGTTTTTGCCTGAAGACTTCAATAGCTTTTATTTCCAAGAACTTCCTATAAGAACTCCCATTAGCACTGATAGATCTATACCAGAACAAGCTTCAGCCAGGCAGAACCTTTTATCATCCTTTTGTGCAGTATCTGTACCTATTGCAGAAGATTCAATACAACAGACCAAGAAGTGACGGCACCCTCAGCCCATTTCCTGTCTCTGGATGGTGTAGAGCAGATTAGAAGATAGTTGCTCTTATTCCCACTTATGGGAGCTTTGCTTGTGCAAATCACAGCTGCAGTTTAGAGTGAAATTCCCTCTAGTCCTATTGCATTGCTGTCTAGTCCTATTGCATACTTGAGGAAATGGAGCTGCAACAAACTTGAAGTTAAATGTTTTTACTTACTCTTCCCAAGTGTTAAACATTGGGGGGCAGGTCTTTAACTGTTGGAGAGTGACCTACTTCCTTTGGCTTAAGTGAAGCTGTGATAATTTATATAGGAATAACCCTTCCAGTGTTCTGAGAGCCCAGGCAGGAGGGAGATCTAGGCCCCTTTTGTCTTATGAAGTGACATTGTCAGAATATTTATCTGTTACTAAGGTTGTTTTGGTGATGACATTCCTACTGATGAGTGCTCTTGTCTCTCTTGAAAACTTTTCGGTGTGTTTGCAGTGACTGCAGGAAAAACCTTCCACTTACACTCATAGGAATCAACTGAAGTACCACTGAGCTGATAAAATACAACCCCTGCTTGGCCAGACACCCACAACTTCTACAGCTGTTGACTGAAAAGAACTGATGCGTGTAGCTGCTTCACCAGCTTCCCTAAACAGGAAGATAAATTGCAGCAGTAGTATTTGCCTAATGGACTTTATACATTGGCCCATCCTTCTGCCCCCCTTCCCTTTACTGCTTCTGCTGGACCTCATTCTTTACTAAGGAAAAAGGACAAAGTGACTGCACAGCAAAATCAGCCATTGTCAGATTCAGCCCCCGTTTTTCATATTACACCTTCTCTGAAATAACACAGCGTAATTACTGCCTCCCCCCCAAATTGCATCAGCCTTTCAATCATCGCAGTGCAGGGTGGTTGCCTTCTGTTTGTTTATCTAATAATTAAAGTGTGCACCTACTCTGAAAGCTCCCTTACTGCAACTCCAGAAAAGTCTTGAGAAAACAACTGGTCTCAACTGAGCAGATGCGCTTCTTGTAACTGGATTCTGCAACAAGCTCTAGCCTGCTTGTTCTTTTCTCTTTAATGACTATTTTGCAGTTTTCTGCAGGTAGGGCAGTTTGTGCTCTGCAAGTTGACATTTTTCTAAATGCTCTTTTTGTCTGTGTTTTCCTCCAGAAAAAGAGGACATTTACACCCCTGTACAAACTAATTCAAAGGATAATAAAAGAACATTCCTCAGATGCAATTTAACACTCTATAAGCAAGGTGAATAGGAAAAGGAAGCGATTTAGTACATGAGTTATTGCCTAAGTATCTCTAGGTTTGGGGGGTTATTTTAGAGAGAGAAGAAAAAGGAAAGAAAAGATGTGTTTCTCCATCTTGTAATTCAGAGGCTGTGGGAAGCTGCAGGCTTTTTCCTGCCTGCACCTCCCCTGCTCCCCCATCTCCACTGAGCTCTGCCCATCCCTGTGTGGGAAGGGGAGCATGGCTGCAATCTGTGGCATGTCGTCACTTCTTTCACAGGTTGTCATTCCCTCCTGAAGAAACCTTACACTTAACTCGGGGGCCCAGATCCCCTAGGGCTGCTGGAGCTCATGACAGCTCCACCAAAGCCATTCCTGTGACCTCGCTGTATACTGGGAGTCTGCAAAAATACTTGGGAGAGAAAAGTGTCCTCCAGCCACCAGATGGTGGTTGGGTAGGAGTAGGTAGAGCAGGAGCTGCTGTCTTTTCTGTTTCTTTTCAGTTCTTTTCACATGTTTGGGGTTTTTTGTGGTGTTGTTTCATTTGGCTTTTATGCTTGGTTTTGGTTTTGGTTTTTCCCCCCTCCAGTGGACAATGGGAGAAGAAAATGGAATTTTTTTATTTAGAGATTTATTTCAGCGGCAAGTCATTTAACAAGGCCAAGAAAATGGCTCTGCGGTCCAGTATGTTGCCTTTAGATGGAGAAGTCTGTATTTCCCACAAGAATATTTTTCAAGTATATCCCTACACAGAAAATGCATTTGTACAGATAATATGTATTGCAGAGCATCTACTTATGCATCAGTGTGGCTGTGTTATTGTCACTGAAGGAGAAATTCAAGGATCCTATACAGCCTGAAATGTGACTCTGAGTTCACTGAGGGGCTGAACACACCTTTTGTGCTGTTTTCCTCTGGTGTTCCCAGCTTGGCCTTGCCTTTTAGATATTAACAGTAAAACTTGTGCTGTGGTTGAAAAAACAGTGTTTTCCTTCAAATGACCCTGTGAATGACCTAGTAAAATTCCAATACCTGATTAAATTTGTCTTATAAGCCAATGAGCTATACCAATGGGAAAGGAGGGACGGTGGATAAGTAAGGGGGAAGGAAAGCTCCGCTGATTTGGAGTCAAAGACAAATAAAGGATTTGCACAACTTGTAGATGTCTGACCGTCTCTGTCTGCCTCCAACCTGAGCAAAACCTGGTTGCATATCCCCATGTCTGCTCCCAGTGCATTTCTAGACAGGCCACAATTGTGCCAATGTGTTCATCTGGGCTTAAAAACCTGTGAAATGACTGACTGATGAGGCTTTATGAAAACTGAGATCTTCACAGTGAGTCATGAATCACTCCTCTTCATTTGTCCCTACAAGCTACATGAGTTCTTTAAAAAACAGCACAAATTGAGCAGAATAGCTAATAAAAAAATGGATTCCTTAACAGAAAGACTTGGGGGTGTTGGATGATGAAAAGCTTAACATGACCTGGCAGCCCAAAAGCCAGACGTGTCCTGGACCGCATCAGTAGCAACATGACCAGCAAGTCAAGGGAAGGGATTGAACCCCTCTACTTTCTACAGGGACATGTAGTGAAGAGCAAGGGGAATGGCTTTAACCTGCCAGAGAGGAGACTGAGATGAGCTCTTAGGCAGAAGCTCTTCCCTGTGAGGGTGC